>JAQGAZ010001250.1:0-33371 GCA_034692225.1 Polydesmus complanatus | reverse complement strand
GGTCTTCATTTCAAAACCACAGAAAACGTTGGAGTGCGGTTAAATAGATAAAAGTTGTAAATACGTGATTAAATTTTCTTCATAATAGAATTCTATTTGAAAGACTAAAAGCCGCAAAGTTACAATTTTAATTACAATTTGAAGAGCCGCCGCTCACCAATAGTGGTCTCGAAATAAGAGGTTTTACTGCGCAAAAGAGTTAAGTGGTTCCAAACTAATTAAAATACATGCACATCTTAAGCTAAATAATACCGGGGCTCTAACTAGTATAATGAAGTCAATTAACCTAAAAATGTAGAATATTACTCGATCGATCGATCGAAGTCTTGTCCACTGGATTCCACGGGTTAAAAAAAAAAAAAAAAAAAAAAAACATAAACAACAATGCATTAGTTAGAACATAATTATTTGTTTATGATCTAATGGAACTACCTAACGAGATTAATTAATCAAGTAAACGTAACTTTCGCTTACCATGATGATGATGATCCTAACTCTCCACTGGTAGCTACCTCCTCGCCCCTAATCTCAATCGGCATCTTCAGCTGTAAAAATAAATAAAAAAAAATTAATTACATTTTATTTTATAATAATACATAGTGTTTCATACGAGGTAGTTTCGCTACCTGTGTTGAGACCGAAAGGAAATATTTTGAACACAAAAAAGAACAACTCAATGTTAAAAAAGTTTTTAAAGGAAAGTTTCTCTATGCGTCATTCAAATATTTACATTATTTTCATGTCGTTTAAAATCATTGGTCAAGCAATAATTGAAATTAGGCTACAGCCTCTCACATACATACAACATTAAAAATATGTCGTCGTTTATTTCGACATTTATTCCCCCTCAATGAAGCCCTTAAACACACTATCCTAATTATCTTAAAATTAAATAGTAAAAATAGTTTAATTACCTTTGAATTAGAGATGACTTTTCCCAGGAACCTTGAGACACGCGCACACGACTTTTCATTGTTCGAACTACGGTAGAATATTAAAAGAGTTGCACTCAATCGTAGGACGAAACGATACGCTTGAAAGTGACTTTTCTTTTTCGTACAACTCGTTCTGAGCTTCGATTAACCAGTTTGTGAAGGGACCCAAATCATTCTAAAATAGCAACAACAAAAATGTTAACAACGTAATGTAACTGTTAATTAAAAACGCAAAACCTTCAGTTTTTGCAGTTCATCTAATGCTGAAGTCATTTTTCTTAATAGTTCGTCGCATTTGGTTACTACGTTTTCGTAACGTTGGTGCAATTCATCTCCATTCTTTTTCAAATGACGAGTTTCTTCATTGCTAAGAACATCCTTACCACGGTTTACTACATTAGCAACTTCGCCCAAACATATGGTCACAACCCGTTGATTTATCTTCCAAATTTGTTTTAATGATCTAAATTTTCAACAAGAAAATGGTTTTATTGGATGTCAATTACTCTTAAACACGACTATATTAGCATACTTTAATATTATTTATTTGGTCTGTCAGCTCTTCCACTTCTTCCCTGACGGGACTTTGTTCGGCTAAAGCCCTTTCAACAGTGCTAATCCATTCCAAAAGTTCTGATATGATATCATCACATGATCGATATTTTTCTTGAACAGCCAGCTGTAAATTTAAAAAAATTAAAATCAATAAAACAAATCTATGGCGAGAAACGTTAATAAGCGGTTTGTTACAAAAAAAAAATATAAATAAAAATAAAAGCAAATGGCAGCTACAATTGAACTACTTTTTTTCGAGCGATCTGCATCGTTTACAGCTCACTCTCGATCACTTAACCGCTCATAACAACATAATATATGTAACATTGTAAACAAATTAAACTATCCTAAATATCAACAAACTTATGGTGTTTACCTAAAATTAATAACGGCTCCAACTTTGAAGATTTTGCTGAGTTTCGATCACACGTCACCCAACACAATTTTCATCGGTCAGCCCGGCCAAATGGCTATTGCGCGCGGTCACCAATTTCGCGTTTTCTTTCTACTTTAATCGCGCTAAATTTTGTCACTAGAAGACGCGTAACTCTATAATTAATTACGTTAAATTATTAGGTTTATTGGAAAGTTCTGGTTTAACTGTACTTCGAAAAGTGTAACAAGTTTACAATGGAGTCACTTTACTAGTCTATAACTGTATGCATTTCAAGAAGACGATAGTTTTGGCATGGAGAAAGGACTTTGGCTTCCAACCAGGTGACCGATGACGACCCTCTGATGGCGCACAACTATCATGATTAAAGCTGAAAAGGAAATTCAATTAGTAATTTGAACATCTCAAAATATCATAAAAACAATCATGATTATTGTAAACATAAATAAAAAGATTCCAATGATTAGAGTACGGTGGTAATTGGGTAAGACGAGTAGTTTTATATACTTTTCCCGCGATTTTTCCTTCGTCACCCACCACAACAAATGCCTTACCACCAAAAAAAGAAAATTACCAACTTGTCTCACAATTTTAATTCCTCCCAATTATGAATGTTATAATCTAACGAATCCCATAGGCATCAGAATTCCGTGCATGATACGTCAAAAAGTTTGTTGTTTTCATTAGTCTTGAAAGAAGTCGTTGTCGGTTGTGGAGCTCCGCAACGTTTACAGCCCGCAGCTCACTCTCACGCTCCATCACTTAATCGGTCGTAACTCATAATATTATGTAACATGTAAACAAATTAAATTATCTTAAATATCAACAAACTTATGATGTTTACCTAAAATTAATAGCGGTTCCAACTTTGAAGATCTTGCTGAGTTTCAATCACACGTCACCCAACACAATTTTCATCGGTCAATTACCCGGCAAAATGGCTATTGCGTGCGATCACCAATTTCGCGATTTCTTTCTACTACTAATCGCGCTGATTTTAACACTAGAAGACGCGTAACTCTATAATTAATTACGTTAAATTATTAGTAAAAAATACTTGTTATTTTGGATGAATTCAAGCTGTAAAATTGAACATTACACAAAGTTAAATGAATTTCATCTTCCGCGTTTTTTCTTCACTGATGACGTAACCGAAGGAAAAAAATCAACCGTATCGCCCTCTGTTGACCAAAGCGATAGTTAGTATGGAGTACCGAATACCGAAATATATGATAAGTAACTTAGATTAGATAGCAAAATAATGTACTCTACGTGTAATATCTATGGTTCGGCGTTTCATGCAATTTGGCCGGTAACAGTGGGTTATTTTCATCAATAGCTTTTCCCATTTCCTAAATTTCTTAAAATAAAATTTCTGCTGTAAATATTTTATTATTGTAAGGTTTTTTAAAATAAAATCTAATTACCTTATGTATTAAAAATAAACGTTTCTTTCAACTCGAATGCAGAGTTTATTCAGTAAAGACTTACAGCATTTCAACACATTTTGTACTTATTTCCCAAAGATCTCATGTCAACTAAATAGCGAAACAATTTAGCCAATTCTTTTTGATCCTTCGTCGGAGATTTGACCATTTGAACGATGGCTCGCATCTTCGCCAACTTCATTTTCACATATCCCAACAGGAACCTTTTGACCACTCGTTCATGTGGATTTCCAGTTCTCCCGATTTCTCTCTGAAAATTAAAGATGGTTTTTCTCTGGCACTTGATGAGAAACTTCCATCCCATTAATAAAGGCATTTCTATAATTATAAACAAATTGAATAAATAAGACTCAGATGTCGAACGAAAAAAAATGTTCGTACTCGAGGGAACGACGGAGAGAGGAGAGTCCGTCGGAACCTGGTCGATTCCCGTTTCAATGAGATCGAGAATTGAGAACAAACTGCGCTTGTCCGTCATGTTCACATGGGCTGCCCAGAATAATGAACCGTACAACATTTTCGTCGGACCATCGGATGGACTCACCGAACTCGCCTTGTTCATCATCTAAAAAAAAAACATAAATTTTTAATCAGTTATACTGTATATGAATAGGGAATAAAATTATGTCATTATGTATTATACCGAACGCCGAGGAAACAAAAATTGTCAGTTTAAGGCAAAATTAATGTTCCCTCATTTCCACTCTTTTAAATACAGAAAGAGATAATAAAAAAAGGTCTCAAAAAGAGAACAATTAAGTTAATAAAAGAAGATAATGAATATGTTTGAAAGAGGTTAACAAGTGTTAAAACGAATTAGCGAGTGAGATTAAAAGGAGGAAAAAGTATTTAAGAGCTGTTAATTAACAATGGGTTAATTATCGAGTGTCTTAAAAAGTTTAGATTTTAAACGATGACCTAATTTCAGAAAAAAAAAGCTGTTTTTAAGTTTACATTCATTGGGCCTACCGCATGTAACGTGGGAAATTGTATACAGTACAATCATGTACTGAGAATATTTCGGTACTACCTTACTCTACATTTTGAATTAAGTTTAGTTCAAACGAAGAATGTAGTTTCCTTGACGTTCGTTAATAATTATTATTACAAAAGACAATTTTATGCGCATAGAAAAATTTAAGTTATGAATTTTTGATACCGAACTCAATCGTTGCATTTCTTGGAGTGTGTAAGAAGTTCGTCTGGGCATGCTGCGCGGGCAGCAGAACGAAGTCAATTCCTCCATTTCTTCGACTCCGGCAGGCAGCTCTTGCTCACCGCCTCCATCCCTCTTCTCTTCCCTGCTACCGGTACTACTCGATCGGTTCTTCTTCACTCGAAATGAACCGCCTTCAACCGCGTCACCCTCACTGCTTTGGTTCTCGGTCTTCCCTCGAAATGAACCGCCTTCATCTTTGTCATCCTCACCGCTCGATCGGTTCTTCTTCACTCGAAATGAACCGTCTTTATCACGGTCATCCTCACTGCTTTGCTTCTCAATCTTTCCTGGAAATAAACCGCCTCCAAACGCGTCGTCCTCACTGCTCGATAGGATCTTCGTCACTCTAAATGAGTACAATGTATGAACCGCCATTTCATAATGCTAATTTCTAATAAAAAAAATCAAGAACTCTACTCACCGTTTTTTCGATTGTTTTCCACCCGGCATTACGAACAAATCTATAATGGAACTGTTTTAGTTCCAATTTTGCTCGATTTCGCCACACGCAAATAAATAAATAAAATAAAGAATCAAATTCGCGTTTTGACAGAAAATTGCACAACCGCGAGCTTACTTTTTTTCTTTCACGACAAACAAACCACGTGACTGCTACGTAACCGCTAACTTCGCTAAGATCAGTTTGACCCGAGTGACGTCATCAAACGCGTCACTCCTAATTATTTTTTAAATACTATTCACAACGTTTGGCTCGCGACCCAAACACAAATTCAATAAAGATTTTTTTTTTTAATTAACCCTTCGTTTCATAATAAATTATACCAGTGAAAAATCAACACAAAAAAAAAATATGATAAATAATTGGTTCTGAATTTCAAAATGCGTAATTATTAATAGAATAATTTATGTTTATAATATTATTATAATATAATTACAATCACAAGGTCGAGTCTAAATATGATAATTATTCATGCAGGCCCTGTGCTTAACAAGCTGCGACATCGAATTTTTACATCACTTTACAAAACTTCTTTTTCAATCACTCTTGAAATGGTCTTTCTTAAGAAGTGGTCTTGCGCAGAGATTTCACTGTGCATCTCCAACTCCCCAGTTAGGAAAAACAAAAGCGTTACATCACGCATTGTAGTCGAAGAGTGAGACGCTGTCTTCCGCCTTGAAACACGGGTAGAGTCCACTCTGGTTGGTCATCCGGTTATAACCTGCGCAATAGCCGTCGTAGTCGCTTCCTCCAAGTTCTAACACGTCACCCACGGTCATCTTCAACTGTCCGCTTATGTTCCCTAGATTATGGTCGTAGAGCACTTTTTGAGTGTGAGGATTTTGACCAGTGAAGTAAAAAATTAAGTCTAAGGATCGGAAGTTGGCCGAAGGATCAGGGTTCAGCGTTTGCATGATCTCGTAAACCAATCGGCCAATCTAAAAGTGAAAAAATATATTAGTCAAGTACATTATAGAAGTTTAGATATTGTATCTTCCCATGGATCAATTTATTTTTCAAAGATCGCATAGGGTAAATACAATTACTAAGCTGTTGGAGACTCAAATCATGGTTTACATTTGAGGAAAATGTGCAGACTAGGTAATCCGTGTGCGCTAAAAGATATATATCTCCCAGTATTCCTTTTAAAAAATTGAAAGAGTAGCGATTGTCAGTTGAAGCTGCTATCGCCACCTGAGGATCTCCCAAAAATAAGTAATCTGGAAATCTAAAATATAAGCATTTGTTTTTGATATTTGGGTCTCTAATAAAATGTTTAAGAGTGTTCACTTGTGTTTGGCATCTTCATAAACTGAAGGATCATCCGATGCCAAATACACTCTTCTGACTGGAACTTCTTGTCTCAAAGCTAAAGTGTCGTAATATTCTTTCACATGTTGCATGTACTCTTCAATGGAATGGAAATCGGCCTCGGTTCCTACTTTATCCGTCCTTCTCACTTGAACTCTAATACAAAAACAATGCAATTATTGTGTAATTATAAAGAACGTAATTTGCAACTTTAAAACAAAGAATTAGCCAAAAATTACTGTATAACTAAAGTAGTGATAATATTGTTTACGAACCCCACAATAGGCTTTTTGAAGTCCATCTTGCTCATCAGTTCTCTAAGATATTGCGCAAGTGGTTCTTGAGGTCTGGTCAAGAACTTAACAAACTGCGCAATCCACCAAGCTGAGGGGTCTCCATGCACCATAATTAAACGTTTCGACAGGTCTTCGGGAATGGTGAGAGGTAAGAAAGGAGGCTTGGGAACCATAGAGTAGTAATGTGGTAGCTCAATTACTTGAATATCGTCCTTCGGCGGCCACGTCCATGAGCCTTTGGTAGTACCATTATTGCTGATGCAAGTATTGCTCACTGGTTGAAAAACGCTTTCCCAGCCATCGGGACTGTAATGCCAACCTTGCGATTTCAAAATCATGGTCCGTTGAGTTCCGTAAGCCACCATTAAACAGTGGACAGTGTGATGCAACTGACAACCGTAGCCGCAATTATTTAAATTCAAATTACATACGACTTTGTTGGCCGTGTCGCAATCCAATGGATTCTGCAAATTAAAAAAAAAAAATCCGGCATAAAAAAAATTCCTTTTAACTTAAAAATGTATTATAAAAAAAAAAATAAAAATAAAAAAAAATAAAAAGTAACCTGTAAAGCAATTAGTCTTCTCTGTACAGTCTCTTCCAAGTCTTTGATCTCCTTCTTCACCCAATCCATCCGACCGTTCGCCACGCTTAAATTATGCATGGCCACAAACAGAGTTCTAAAAAAAAAACCATTATTAACATTTCGGAACATCTTGACAATGACTTCGCTTCATCAAAGCCATACCTTTTGTGCTCTACTCCATCCTCCAAAATCTGATCAATCCTTTTCTGCACCACTTCGTCTTTCGAGAGAGACCTCAGCTTCTTCAATTCCGAGCTGGTGTAGTACCACATCTCTTTCACTCCCACGTAGATCCTTCGGTACAGCCTTTCTACTTCGTGCACTCCCTTGTAACTCTCATCTGATTATAAGAAAACGTGAATACAGGAAAAACAATTAATATTTTTCAACAATATTAAATACTTGGTTAAGTTCAAAATCATAAAAGAAAACAAAAAAATTATTACTATGCAAATGGTAAAAGTCAGCTACAGTATTTAAACATTGTGTTATATTTTAAATCAAAATCTCTAAAGATTAATTGTGATCTGTACAATCAATTGTAATATCAATTGCCGACTGTAGATTTTTTGTAATAGAAGATCCTAAAACTATTCTTTTTACTAATACTGTAATAATAATAATAATAATAAAGATTGTAATGGTATTATTTGCAAGTGCTCATGCACATTTTATGAAAATTTTAAAACAATATTCAGCAATATTACCATTGCACTAGTAAATAAAAATCTAAATTATATTATTACTGTACTTATATTGGTCAAATTCAAAGGTTGTTCAAGTTTTTCTTTGATGCGGAGATCATTCAAAGTTTTCAGCATATTGTTGGCGTTTTCCAATTGGCTCTGCAACTCGAGATAGGCTTTGTCCGTGCATGGTCTTCCATCCACTTCAAATGGTGTGAAATCAGTCTTGTTCTTCATCTTCAATTGGATCATGGCTTTTCCCAGCTGCCTGGCAATCTGATCGATAGTCTCGTCGGAGTAGAGCGAAGACCGAGTGAGCAGGACAAGGGCCAGCAGCCACCCCACCATCGACATGCTTATCACAAAACCCAAACCAAGATTTGCCTTCATCCTAAGAACAAGTAATAATTATTACCAGAATAAAAAATGTTTAGTAAGTATTATGGACATAAGTAAAGCCAACTTTTAAAAAGTTAATTTTTAGAAGCAAAATCATATTTTTTAAAAAACTAAACAACTATGTTTAAGTAAAAATGCTTATTCATCATAACTTGTTTTGTAATTGTACCTTGCCTGAATTTTGGAAGATTTGTGATTGTGTTGTTTCCACTATAATAGCTGCTGTCAACTGCCCCCACCAACATGCATTTTTCCAATCAATGACAAAAACCTTTTTTGTTTGTCCCTCCCTTTTGTATATTTAATAATACAGCTAAACAAATACGGACATTATAATACAAAAGATATCGAAAGACTCACAGGTGTAGCCTACAACGTAAAAGCAGGGAAATAAAAAAGTACAATCCAAAATAATTATGATTGACAAATAATAATTTCACTTTGTTATTGTTTGTTTTGTTTTTTTTTTTTTTTTTTGATTTTTGCTGCCTCCTTCTGACTGACCTAACTCAAAAGGGAATACAAAAAGCTTTGACAGGCGAAAATGTGCACGCCTACCTCACTGCTGTTTGTGCTCGTGTAGCCAAAAGTAGTTAATTCCACAACTCTTAAGAATAATCTGTAATCTTAAATTAATCAAAATTAATGGGAATGCGCGTTAGAGTTCACGTACACAACATTCGATGCAATTGCTATGCATTAAATGCAGGGAATTTCATAAATACAAAAATTGTAAGGTTTGACACTTTTAGCTCTCATCAAATGCATCTATTGTACTGTTAATATTACAGGCAATTATATTCGTGTCATTTATTATTACATGGTGAATGGAAAAAGCGAACCATACTTTAAAATGACAAGTACAGTAATTTAATACTATAAATAGCAAATGTTATTTGAAACTAAAATTATTTCAAATCTTCATTATAATATAGTAACTATTTTTTTTTATTTACTATTTATGAGCTGTACCATTTTAAATTTGATGTTGTAGTGTCATGTGCGGGCGAGGAAAAAATTCGATCAAAATGTAATTGGAAATTAATACATTTACCAAAAAAAAAAAATAATAATAATAATAATAATGATTAATCCTAAACATATTCCGCATTTGATAAAACTTTTTATGGGTATGTAAAATGACCTCCTCTACACGATGGCGCAACTTTCAAGTCTCTATCCCTCTAAGTTTTTGAGTTATTCAACCGAAAAAGTGCCCTGACGGTGTAAATGTTCACTTGAAAAACGATAAAACCTAAATAACTCCTGAAATCGATGAGATATCGACCAACGGACAACGCCATCGTGTTCCTGGGGTCATTTTACATCTAAAAAGTTACTTTTAAAAGTTACTTGTAATTGGAAAGTACCGGTAATACATTTACAAAAAAAAAAAATAATAATAATGATTAATCCTTAACATTTTTTTCTTTTGGAAAGCTGTCAATCACAACTTATCTTCTTAAACTAGTCTTCTTTCCTTATAATTGTCCTGTTAGAAGAGAGGAATGATATCTTCTGTTTTAAAAGATGGATACAACCCTGACTGATTTGTCCTTCGGTTCACTCCGAGTGAGTAGCCATCGTAGTGATTCCCTGCAACACCAACTACATCACCTGCCATCATTTCCAACTGGTCACTGTTAGTCTCAGGCTTGTGATTATAGAGCACCTTTTCACTGTGGTCATGTTGACCGCCAAAATAGTAAATGTCGTCCAGAGACTGGAAGTTAGCCGAGGGATCAGGGTTCAGCGTCTGCATTATCTCGTAAGCCACTCGGCAAACCTAAAAATAAAAATTGAAAGATAAACTGCAAAAATTTAGATATCGTATCTACACTGCAATTAATCGTTTAATGATATAGAATTATCGTCATTAGAAACTATTAACTTTAGATTAAGAAGTTCAATATACTGTATATGTCTCGAAGCAGAGTCTGTTTATTCAATTGGATTATTATTTATTATTTGCCGTCTGTTTTCAGACAAAATTATACACTCTCGTATGTTACAATTAAAAACATCATATGGCCCCGCTTATAGTATCAAAAATATGCATTTTTGCGCCAATAATTAGATCGTTCAATAAAAATTTCATACTCAAGTAACAAAAACATCTATAAATAAGTATTTAAAGAAATGATAAGTATTTAAAGAATGATAAGTATTTAAAGAAATTTAGGCAATTGCCTTAGACCCGCATTTTTGAGAGGCCCAGGTTTTCAGACCTCGCAAACTCAGTATCTACTTTTAACAAAAGTGGGCTATTAAATGCAATATTATATAGTAAATAATTTAATAATGCGGGATTAGAACGAGTGCCCACTATTCTTTGTTTGTTTCTAGGCATGATATTTCACAAACTATTTCCTCACTCAAAATTAAACAAAACCAGTGTAGATACAACTTCCAAAGAAACTCAATTTCACGTTTACCTGTGACGAGAATGTGCAAACTAGAAAATCTGTGTGCGCTAAAAGGTGTATGTCTCCCAATAATCCTTTCAAAGAATTGAAAGAATAGCGATTGGCCGTTGAAGCTGCCATCGCCACCTGAGGATCTCCCAAAAATAAGTAATCTGGAAATCTAAAATAAAAGCATTTGTTTTTAATATTTGGGTCCCTAATAAAATATTTAAGAGTGTTTACTTGTGTTTGGCATCTTCATAAACTGAAGGATCATCCGATGCTAAATACACTCTTCTGACTGGAACTTCTTGTCTCAAAGCTAAAGTGTCGTAATATTCTTTCACGTGTTGCATGTACTCTTCAATGAAATGGAAAGCTGCTTCTTGTTTAAGTTTATCCGTTCTTCTCACATGAACTCTTAATTTTTTTTTTTTTTTTTTTTAAAAAAAGAGATTGCTTAAAAAATCATCATAAAAATTAGCCTGAAAATAACGTAAAAATAAACTTTTAAATTTTCTTACAAAGTGAAATTTGGAAATTACTTTTTAAAATTTAGTCAGAAAATTTAAGCATTCATTTTGTTGTTAATACTGTTCACTTACCCCACAATAGGCTTTTGAAAGTCCACCTTGCTCATCAGTTCTCTGAGATATTGCGCAAGTGGCTCAAGAGGTCGGAACATGAATTTAACAAACTGGGCGATCCACCAGGCTGAGGGATCTCCGTGCACCGTCATCAAACGTTCCGATAGTTCTTTGGGAATGGCCAGAGGTAAGAAAGGAGGCTTGGGATCCATAGAATCAATGATTGGCAACGTGATTACTTGAATTTCGTCTTTCAGCGGCCATGTCCACGAGCCCCAAGTGATACCGGAATTGCTGATGCAAGTATTGCTCACTGGTTGAAAAACGCTTTCCCAGCCATCGGGACTGTAATGCCAACCCTTCGATTTCAAAATCATGGTCCGTTGAGTTCCATAAGCCACCATTAAACAGTAGACGGTGTGATGCAACTGACAACCAAAGCCACAATCCTTTGAATTCACATCACAAACTACTTTGTTAGTTGTGTTACAATCTGATGGATTCTGCAAATTGATAAACAATTCGGCATAAATAAGTGTAAATAAAAAATAAAACCCTTTCATGAACTTAGAACTATTTATATTGTTTACATTCAGATATAAATATAGCACATACGGTAACATTAATTCAACATATTAATCTAGCTGTTCATTGGATAGCCAGTCGGAAATAGGTAAATATGAATATTTAATTGTGTAGAAAAAAATAATTTTCGAAAATTTTAATTAAATCTCATTAAATTACTTTAGACATTACCCCAGCTTTATTTGTTTTAAACTTAAAAATGTACTAACTTCATCAAAATAAAGAATTGTTAATAAAAAGTAACCTGCAAAGCCTTTAATCTTCTCTCCACAGTCTCTTCCAAGTCTTTGATCTCCTTCCTCACCCATTCCATCCGACCGTTCGTCACGCTTAAATTGTGCATGGCCACAAACAGTGTTCTAAAAAAACATTATTAACATCTCGAGACATCTTTTGACTTGGTACCTACAAACCTTTTGTGTTCTACGCCATCCTCCAAAATCTGATCAATCCTTTTCTGCACCACTTCTTCTTTCGAGAGAGACCTCAGTTTCTTCAATTCTGAGCTGGTGTAGTACCACATCTCTTTTACCCCCATATAGATTCTTCGGTACAGCCTTTCCACATCGGCCACTCCCTTGTAACTCTCATCTGATCCTAAATCAAACATAAATACAGGAAAATCGCAAACTGCATTTCAAATATGCTGAAAGTAATCAAAGTAACATGAAGATTATGTGCATAACTTTCTGGTGTTTAAATAACAATTCAAAACATATTATTACTTATAGTTGTAGAGTCCGCAGGTTGACTAGGTTTCTCTTTGATACTGAAATCTTCTATTTTCTTCAGCATATTATTGGCATTTTCCAATTGGCTCTGCAGCTCCTGATTAGCTTTATCCATGCGGGGGCTTCTATCCACTCGAATTTGTCCGAGGTCAGCCAGCATAGTCATAAACTCCTCATTCTGCTTCTTCAACTGTTCCAGTCGGATCATAGTTTTTCCCAGCAGCATGGCAGTTTGATCATTGTTCTTGTTTGAGAAGAGTGGAGGCTGAGTAAGCAAGAAAGTGACCAGCAGTCCGTACCCCACCGTAAACCAAAATAACCAGCGACCTAAAATGTTTTTTGTCATTATCCTTATAGCACCAAGTAAAAAATTCTAATACTGTAGATATTATATGAATGACAGATAACAGAAAAAAAAAACCTAACTTAATTTTTATTTTTTACTCAAAAAGTTAAGTTTTAAAAGCAAAATTATGTTTTTAAAACTATAAAACAACATTTAAAAAAAAACACACTGCATCAACTATTACTATACTATTTGTGACAGAAATAATAATTCGTGAATAAGGCATTTTGGCTGGCAACTCACTGTAGCCTACTTCTACCCCCGTCACGGACCAGATACAGATATCAAATATTTGTTTAATGCAATATGTTTTCACTGTAAGTTAAACAGTGAATGGAGAAACAGGGAGCTATACTTTTAACATGTGCAATAAATGCCGCGTATGATATTGAAACATAAAACTATTTTCTAACCTTTACTATAATTATTGTAACTATGTTAAACTATTCATGAGCTGTACCCATTTATCGAAGTTTCAATCAAGAAGTAATTAAAAATTAATAGTTTTTTTTATAAACCAGATGTCTGAAATGTAACTTTCCAAATTATTAAAAAAAAAAAAAACCAACTAACAAAGATAAAAATAAAAAAAAAATTGACTAGGCTCCAATGAGAACAGCTCGTGTGGTTCCACCACTTATGGCCAAATGTTGATAGGCGCGTTCATGTCCAATACTTAAACCGCAATTTTGAAATTTAGGTAAACAGAAATTAATTTTTCACGAGCCACAATTAGAAATTTGACCAAAATTTCCACAAAAAAAAAAAAAAAAATACAAACAACTTATAATGCATACCATTATTAAACTGAAGAGCAACTGTAGCAAATGTACTTGAGCCCTGCCATCTGGAGGAGCCTTACAATCTTAGAAACGCATCACATTTAGGTGTAAAAAAAGGTAAATTTGTCTAATTACCAAAATATGAAGTGGCATGAAATCTGTCAAAAAAATCTCAGCTGAATTTGACCCATGATTTATCTGTAGAGGGAGTAGGGGGCATAAGAAAAATGTGTGTAGCCCCGGGCCTCACATTTCCTATAAATGTCAATGCGTGTGAGTAAAAAGAAAAATACATCCAGATCAGGTTCGGTGACATAATATCATCAGACCTTTATAGTAAGGTCACAAAAACAAGAACAAGGCGCCCACAGCAAGAAAACAAAGTGTAACTAAGTCAGTAAACGATTAAGTTTATTTAAAAATTGAACTCGCCTCCAATTCAACCCCCGGCCCTAAATAAGAGTTTAATTAAAGCCATAATTATAGTACCTTTGACTTCACATCACTCTTTATAATTTTCCTGTTCGAATATAGGGATGATGTCTTCTGCCTTGAAAGATGGATAATAGCCTTTTTGGTTGGTCCTCCGGTTCACTCCTAAACTGTAGCCGTCATAGTGGTTCCCTGCAATGCCTATCACATCACCTACCCTCATTTCAAATTGATCGCTTTCCGGTCGAGGATTATGATTGTAAAGCACCCTTTGGTTGTGAGCTAGTTGACCATCAAAATAGTAAATGTCGTCCAAAGACTGGAAGTTGGCTGATGGATCAGGGTTCAGTGTCTGCATTAGCTCGTAAACCAGTCGGCAAACCTAAAAGTAAAAAATTGATTAGCTAAGAAGACTGAAGTTTAGATACATTATTATATTTACATTTGAGGAAAACGTGCAGACTAGATAATCCGTGTGTGCTAAAAGATGTAGCTCTCCCACTATTCCTTTCAAAGACTTGAAAGAGTAGCGATTAAACCCTGAAGATGAGTTCGCTACTTCAGGATCACCCAAAAATAAGTAATCTGGAAATCTAAACAAACAAAACAACTTTTAATTTGGATTAACGTTTGGGTCTCTAATAAAATGTTTAACAGTGTTCACTTGTGTTTGGCATCTTCATAAACTGAAGGATCATCCGATGCCAAATACACTCTTCTGACTGGAACTTCTTGTCTCAAAGCTAAAGTGTCGTAATATTCTTTCACGTGTTGCATGTACTCTTCAATGGAATGGAAAGCAGCTTCAGATTTAAGTTTATCCGTCCTTCTCACATGAACGCTTAATACAAAACAATATAATATCATTATAAGAATATGATAATAAATATTCGCTACATAATTGTTACTTTAAAAAATAAAATTAGTCAGAAACTAAAACAAAAAATTAGTACTGCCAAACTCTTTTTAAAACTCAATTTTGAATCTTATTCTACAATTGGCTAATTTTGTACAGAAAGTTAAAAATTATTACAATGATAAAATGTACTATAAGTCTAAAACCAATATGAAAGAATGAAAGCAATTAAAGGAATAATGGTTCTGTAATTTTTTAAAACAAAATTTGGTCATGCATTATGCACAATAAGCTCTTCATATAGTTTACATACCCCACGATAGGCTTTTCAAAGTCCATCTTGCTCATCAATTCTCTAAGATGTTGTGCAAGTGGTTCTTGAGGTCGGAATAGAAACTTAACAAACTGCCCGATCCACCAGGCCGAGGGATCTCCGTGCACCATCATCAAACGTTCTGACAAGTCTTTGGGAATAGCCAGAGGCAAGAAAGGAGGCTGGGGTTTCATAGAGTTGACAGACAGCGTAATTACTTGAACATTGAAGTTCACGAGCCTTGTCCACCAGTCTTCCTTGATACCATTATCGCTGATGCAAATATTGCTCACCGGTTGAAAAACGCTTTCCCAGCCATCGGAACTGTATTGCCATCCTTGTGAATGCAAAATCATTGTACGTTGAGTTCCATAAGCCACCATTAAACAGTAGACGGCGTGATGCAACTGACAACCAAAACCACAGTTCTTTGCAGTTATATTGCAAACTACTTTGTTAGCTATGTCGCAATCCAAAGGATTCTGCAAATTAACAAACAATTTGGCATATATAACAGAAAAATCATCTAATTAAAAATTGTTATGAAATATTAACCTGCAAAGCCATTAATCTTCTCTCCACAGTTTCTTCCAAGTCTTTGATTTCCTTCCTCACCCATTCCATCCGACCGTTCGCCACGCTTAAATTGTACATTTCCACAAACAGTGTTCTAAAAAATCCATTATTAACCCCTCAAAACGCCTGCTGACTTAGCCTTATCAACCGACACACCTTTTGTGTTCTACTCCACCCTCCAAAATCTGATCAATCCGTTTCTGTACCACTTCGTCTTTCGTAAAGTTACTCAGCTTTTTCAATTCCGAGCTGGTGTAGTACCACATCTCTTTCACTCCCAAGTAGATCCTTCGGTACAGCCTTTCTACTTCATGCACTCCCTTGTAACTCTCATCTAATCCAAAAACAAATGCAATTCAAATAACAATTCGAAATGTATTATTACTTATACTTGTCAAGTCCAAAGGTTGTCCGGGTTTTTCAATACTGGAATCCTTTGTTGTTTTCAGCATATTATAAGCATTTTCCAATTGGCTCTGCAGCTCCAGATAAGCTTCGTCCGTGCATAGCTTTCTGTCTACTCCAATTTGTTTGCCGTCAGCCAGAAGAGTCCTGAACTCTTTGTTCTGCATCTTCAACATTTCTAGTTGATTCATGGCTTTCCGAAGCTGCCTGGCGATTTCATCATAATTTTCATTCGAGCAGATGGGAGATGGTTTGAGCAGGAAAATGGCCAGCAGTCCATAAACCACCATAAGCACAATTATCAAGCGACCTAAGCTGATATTTATCACCATCCTTATAACAACACCGAGTAATAAATTCCAATATAAATGATGAACAAAGGTAACAAAAAAATCCAACTGAATTTTTACCACAAAAAGTTAAGTTTTGATAGCAAAATCACGTTTCAAAAACTATCAAACATGATTTTAGGGGAAAAAAAATGCCTCAAAATCCATCAAATTCTGTCTTACTAACTACTGCATTTGTGATTAAAATAATGTTGCGATCCACAGACGTCAGTAGATCTCAAATATTTGTTTACTAGCCTGCAATATGCGCTTTGAATAATATTTATACAGTAGGTCGCACAGGAAATGGAAAAAAAAAAATCGAGCTATAGCCAAATTTAGCATGTGAAATAAATGCCATATAATATGATATTAAAACTGTAAATACTGTAGTAACAGTTTAAAACTATTTATGAGCTGAAGAGTAGCAATTCAGAGTTGATGTCATACTATTCTATTTTAATAGAGGTTCGTTGACGCCTCTACCGAGCATGCAATGTATCTTGTTTTATTGAATATTTTGTTAACTGTCATATTTATGTTCGGTGGGAATAAATAAAAAAATCTAAAAAAAATCTAAATCTAATGTCCCGGTGTTATTTCTCTCTCCTTTGGCAGCAACTGAATCCTTACATCAAAATGGTCAGTAACAACCATGATCTTGACTAGTAATGTTTCTTAAACAACTGTCGTGTTCAGCCATTGATTGATATAATTATCATATTTCTAAATTTGAGTAGAAACCTTTGAATTGTGCTATACCGATAAACCCCACAATTTGGCCATGTGATTGTGGCTACTATGGAATACTTTGGCAATGTAATTAATCCGTATCTTGCGAAATTGAGAAGCGTTTTAACATGGCACAATGTAATTGGTATTGTAATAATTGTCAATGATATTAATTTTTACATACCGTAATGCATTAAAGCCTGATAACCGATGAGACACATTGCGAGTCTCACCTGCCACTTACACAAGGCCATTTACGTCATGGAACATCTGTCACAGCAGTGGCGTACCGAGGGTACACGGCGCCCGGGAACAAAACCATTTTTTGCGCCCCCTTTCTCTTTAATAGAAAAAAAATAAATAATAAATATCCCCCCCTCGGTACGCCAATGTGTCACAGGGTTCTTACTTGTGGTGTAAGAGTTGTTTTAGGCACCTAACAAGAGGTTCAATAGTGGTCTTTGGATATCAATCTGTCCCTGGTCAAGTGCTCTCTTGACCAGGGGCAGCTTAATAGTGTCGCATGAACTATTGCAGAGACCCAAAATAAAATATAATTTGGACCCACATTCTTCCTGTCTAAAAAGACCCTTTGGGTAACCCACACAGGTCTAACGATTGACCAGGCTCCAAGTGAGGGCAGTTCGGGCGAGTGCGCCACCTACGATACGCGTGAAATGTTCAATTTTTATGGCATAATTAAAACAATTTTGAAATTCAGGTAAATGGAATTTAATTTTTTTCACAAGCCACTATTAAAACTTTAACCGAAATTTACAACAAAAAAAATTAATAAATTGTAACAGAATGATACTATTATTTAACTACAGTATAGTTAAATTACGTATAATTATAGATTTTTTAAATAAAATTTCAATAAAGATAAAAATTCTTATTTGAAACAATAAAAACTTTCATTTCATGCACGCGCATACCCTCTTGTGTAAAATGTCAAATATAAACATCGATTTCGACATTTATAAAAAAAATTGTTTACAAGTCGCAGAAAATAATATTTACAAAAAAAAAAAAAAAAAATTGTGAAGAAAAAAACAAAAACTGTAGACAAATAGTACTCACAGCACCTAAGAACTATCACAATTGAGTAGTAAATTCTATTAAATTTTGAATAGCACCTTTTTTTTTGAATCACTTACAATCACTGACGCAACATTTCGGAATATTAATGCAAGAAAGAAACTTTCAATTATTGAAATTCAATTCGCTTAGAAAACTTCTCTTTCATTAAAAACCATATGCAATGAGGGAGGAAGGTGGAAATAAGTTTAAAAAACGTAAACAACTTTAAAATTTTAAATAACTTAACACTCTCATTTCAAAGTGAAAATAAAATAATAATGCTTATGTCAGGGGAATAATTATCAAAAATTTGAAACTGTTAATTATTCAAATTTTCAATTATGCAAACCCAAAAAAAATGTGTTAAGTTTTATTTTGCATTACGTGTAGGCCTACAGTATTTTACTGTATGTACGCTAAATCATTGTTTTCAAATTTGTTTAAATTGCAGTTGTAAAACAATAAAATAAATTCTCATTTCAAAGCAATAACGAATAATTTCTGAAAATTGATTAAGTTAACAATTATATAAAAATAAAAAATTTTCAATAAAATAAATTATAAATTACCGGTAAATCAAAATTTCAATTTTTAAAAAGAATATTGGAAATAAATTTCCGTAATGTAAAATTAACGAAGAAATCAAAAGCGTAAAAAAAATCTAAAAAAAAAAGAAAATTAATTAATGCATAAAACTAAACGTTAAGAAATTAAAAAAAATTTGATTAATCTCTAAACATTTTCGTTTGGATAGATGTCAATCGCAACTCAATCAAATTCTCACTGGCTTTCATTTTATATGCATAAAAAAACGCATATTTCGATATTGCACAAGATAAATTTGTATATAAAAATTGTATAGACAATTTTACCTTAGAATTATAAAAGAAAACTAAAATTAAACATCAAATGAAAGTTATATTACGAATACTGCAAGATAACGCCGCACTTTGAAAAGTAACCACCTTTTTTTTTCTTTTTTGTAAAAAAAAAAAACCTAATAATTAAAATAAACAACAAAATAGTATATACAATAAATAAAAGTGGGCCAATAATAGCTGTGACTTATATTTTGAGCAAAAACCACTTTATGGCTGGCTCACAACATTTAGGAGAAACAATTCTCAAACACAAAATTTACCATTTTTGTCCTCAAACGGTTATTTTTTCCCCCTTTCCTCTGGCTTAATATTTACACATCACAAACAGAATACCTGGAATCACTCCTTGTAGTTGTTCTGTTCGAAGAGAGGAATAATGTCTTCTGCTTTGAATGATGGATACAATCCCTCCTGATTCGTCCGCCTGTTTATTCCTCGCGAAAAACCATCGTAGTGATTTCCTGCAAGCCCTAACACATCACCAACCCTCATCTCGAACTGATTAGTTTTACCCCCAGCATTGTGATTATAGAGCACCTTTTGACTGTGAGCTTGTTGACCACCGAAATAGTAAATGTCATCCAAAGACTGAAAGTTAGCCGAGGGATCCGGGTTCAGCGTCTGCATTATCTCGTAAGCCACTCGGCAAACCTAAAAATGAAAATTAAAATAGCACTTGTATGGTTGTGGAGACTCAATTTCATGTTTACCTGGGATGAAAATGTGCAGACTAGATAATCCGTGTGCGCTAATAGATGTATATCTCCCACTACTCCTTTTAAAGACTCGTAAGAGTAGCGGTTCGACATCGAAGCTGACTTCGCCACCTGAGGATCGCCCAAAAATAAGTAATCTGGAAATCTAAAAAAAAAAAAACATTTGTTTTTAACTAACATTTGCATCACTAATCAAACATTTAAGAGTGTTTACTTGTGTTTGGCGTCTTCGTAAATAGATGGATCATCCGATGCTAAATACACTCTTCTGACTGGAACTTCTTGCCTTAAAGCTAAAGTGTCGTAATATTCTTTCACGTGTTGCATATACTCTTCAATGGAATGGAAATCGGCCTCGGTTCCTACTTTATCCGTCCTTCTCACATGAACTCTAAATGTAAAAAAAAATTACTTAGAATAATTATCCTAAATATTACAGTAAAAAAAGACATTATAGAAATGTGCATGCACTTTGATACATCAAAAAATTCAAACAAAACTCTTAAAAATTAAAATGTGACTTTTATTTACCCAACAATAGGTTTTTGGAAGTCCATCTTGCTCATTAGATCTCTTAGATATTGTGCTAGTGGTTCTTGTGGCCGAAGCAGGAACTTGACAAACTGAGCAATCCACCAGACCGAGGGATCTCCGTGCACAGTCATCAAACGCTCCGACAAGTCTTTGGGAATGGCCAGAGGTAAGAAAGGAGGCTTGGGACTCATAGAGTCGATGATTGGCAGCGTGATTACTTGAGCGTCGTCTTTTGGTGGCCAAGAGCCATGCGTGATACCATAATCACTGACACAAGTATTACTCACCGGTTGAAAAACGCTTTCCCAGCCATCGCGGCTGTAGCGCCAACCTTGCGACTTCAAAATCATAGTCCGTTGAGTTCCGTAAGCCACCATGAAACAGTAGACGGCGTGATGCAACTGACAACCGTAACCACAACCTTTGTTCAAATTACATACCACCTTCTTAGCCGTATCGCAATCGGATGGATTCTGGAAATTAACAACTAAACATTAATATCATCTGGGCAGCCTATATATTTAAAAAATTCAATAAATTTATAACTGTTAAAACTAAAAACAAGTCTAAAACCCTGAGTTTAAATCTTAACGATAGTATTAAATGTAAAATATAAACTCCTTAATGGGGAAACCCTACGTAAAACTAATTTGATTTTTCAATACATGTATTGGCTAATTTAATTTAAAATTAAATTTGAACCAGTCAACATGAATATAAAAGTTCTCCATCTTTGTGAATATGTAAAAAAAAGTGAAAAAAATGTTGAAAGGTAAGAAAAAGTAACCTGCAAAGCCATTAATCTTCTCTCCACAGTCTCTTCCAAGTCTTTGATCTCCTTCTTCACCCATTCCATCCGACCGTTCGCCATGCTTAAGTTGTACATTTCCACAAAAAGTGTTCTAAAAAAAGCCATTAGTAACATCTTAAAACATCTTCTGAGTTAACTTCATCCCAAACATACCTTTTGTGCTCTACTCCATCCTCCAAAATCTGATCAATCCTTTTCTGCACCACTTCGTCTTTCGAGAGAGACCTCAGTTTCTTCAATTCTGAGCTGGTGTAGTACCACATCTCTTTCACCCCGATATAGATTCTTCGGTACAGCCTTTCCACATCGGCCACTCCCTTGTAACTCTCATCTGATCCTAAATCAAACGTGAACCCAAAAAAAGAAGCATTTATTAATAAATAATTCATTCTAACAATATTAAAAAAATTCAAAATTGCAATAGAATACAAAATATTACTACTACAAATAAAACATTCATCAAATCAAAAGTTACTGTATATCTCTAAATACAAAAAATTCAAAGCAAAAACAACTTAAATTCTTAACGCCAATTTTTAATTTCTTGCAGCATGTTTTTCCTTTCATCTGAACACATGAAAGCTAATTAAATCTAAAAAAAATCCTAATAACATTCTCCTAAAATTAAAAAAGAAAAATCGTTAGTGTACGGTACATAATTTCCTGTTGCTTCCTATTTTACAATCTGAAAGAAAAGCAGACGCTTATAAAATCAGTAGCTAGGTCTATATTTAAAACATTAAAAACAATATTCTGAACTAATATTTCCATTATATTGACAAATAAAAAAATCTGAAATGTATAATATTATTACTTGTATTTGCAGAGTCCACAAGTTGATCAGGCTTTTCTTTGATACTGAAATCATCCGTTCTTTTCAGCATATTATTAGCGCTTTCCAACTTATTCTGCAACTCCAGATAAGCTTTGTCCGTGCACGGTCGTCCGTCCACTCCAATTTGTCTAAAGTCAGCCAGCAGAGTCCTGAACTCTTCGTTCTGTTTCTTCAACAATTCCAGTTGGTTCATGGCTTTCCCCAGCTGCCTGGCAATCTGATCATTGTTCTCGTTGGAGTAGAGCAGAGGCCGAGTGAGCAGGAAAATAGCCAGCAGCCACACCGCCATCAACACGATGATCACACGACCCAGACTGATATTTACCTTCATCCTAAAAACAACAACAAATAATATTAGTAATAATAATTAATAACAGCATAAAATAAAACAATGTTTTAATAAATATTAGGAGCATGTGTAAAGCAAACAAAACCAACTTTTAAAAACTCAAAAGCAAAATAACCTTTTTCAAAAAACTACAAAACAACATTTTACAAAAAAAAAAAAATTATTTATTCCAAAAATTTCTGTTTTATTATTTCTCCACATTTTTTTTTATGCTTTTATGTATGTGACTTTTCCGCACCAGCAGCTGTTAATTCCCATCAACATACATTTCCTCGATCATTAATCACTGATATTTCATATATATATTTATTTAATGCAACAGTGTGGTTTCAATACTGTATTATTTTTACGGAGAAGAGTGATTAAAGCCTCGCCGCGATTTGCATTATTGTATTTATCGCCTCGTTTCTCTCATTACATTATAATAATTAACTACCAAAAACTTTGTCATCATCCTACACTTGCATTAATTTTATTTTTTTTAAAAAAAACTGAAATCATTTCTCCCCTTCAAATTACAACCTCAAGAATGATTCTGATGAATCATTGGCTGAATTCTACTACCAGCATTTCAAAATATTATTATGTCCCCCACCTGTGACACGTACGAGTTGGTTTAAAACCGAGAGGAAGATTTCTGTAAACGCTTCAATAGGCAAAACATGTGGGTTTATTTTATTTTTTTTTGAGGTGCAGTACCAAAACTAAACGTGGAAGATTTATCGACCTACAGCAGCATAATTTTAAATTTGACAGACATTTCAAATAAAACCTTGCTAAATAGCGCCATAAAAGTTTCAGCAGAGCCAAACAAAATTTACCCGCTCGTACGAGTCAACTATTTTCGTAATTAATTAAATGAATTCTGGTAAATTGTTATCGAGGCAAAGCGAATCAAAACTTAAAAGTAGAATCATCTTTTTACGAATGAATTTAAAATAATATTTGCTCGCGCTAGAAGCAACATAATTACGTTTCGATCGAAATGTGCATTTCCATCGTAAATAATAATGATTACTTGTTAATAGATATTGCGTTAACGTATAGTAATAAAAACTGCAAACTTCCACGCGCATGTGGGTGGTTTCCAGCAATTTGATATTTCCTGCAGCAACTTCCAACCCGCACGTTCATCTATTCTGTAGCTAACCTTTAACAATATATATCAATTATTTAGAAAAAAAAAAGAATTCATGAATTCACTATGGAAACATCATTCATATATCCTTCGAAACATAATTATGTGCTACTCTCAAAAGCGAAACCGCGGACAACCACACTTTTTTTGTTTTCTGGATTCCTTAAACATTTCGAATTCTTTTAAAAAAAACCAGTAACCTCATAATTATTGTAAACAGACTCTCAATATTAATTATTTTAAAGTCTTTCCTCCTTGATTATACACGCAGTGATAATATAGTGGAAAAAAAAATCAATTCTAATTTTTACAACATAATTAAATAAACATAAAAAAAAAATACCGTACACTTATTAAATAAACTTTCAAACCCCTTTCATAAGTTTCAAACCTATAATAATGCTTATTATTGTTATTGCCGGTGTAATAATTTCACGCCGCTTCTCGAATCACTTTTCACAGCCATTCCAAAAATCAATTTGTCCGAGGAGAGGGGAGGGAGAGATTACGTACATTGCAGAAACGCTGTTCGAAATCCACTCCATCATCCGATTCAAACTTCCTAACCAACATTAATCTATAATAATAATTTTGTACCTAAAAAATCGATTAAGCAGTTAAATAAGAATTGATCGCTCGCGTGGTCGGTCTTCGTGTCGAGCGTTAATTCGGTGGCTGAGCTTTATAAGGAAATACGCGGTGTCGTCGGCTTCCTTCGACGGACGGTGCCTCCTCGGGTTCGCGGGAGAGAGAACGATGTTAGGCGGGAACCGAATGACAACAACAACAACCTACTATCTCGCACCTGATATTGATAAGATAACCGCGCTAAAAAGATAAACAATTTATAACCTTTGCATTATACGTACATCTTGAATGAATTTTTCTTCTTCTGTTTAACGTTTTGTTTACGTGGTCATGATGATAATCGATGAGACTTTTGAAACACGAGTCTTCTCCTTTTTTTAAAAATAAAAAAAAAAAATCGAGTTGAGCGTACGCGCGGATACACACACACACACACACCTATCAAATTTTGATTTGGCGGCCACCACTTCTGCTCGTTTCTTTCAACTCTTCTCCCGTGAACGATTAAAATTGTTGGACCATACGTTCGCCCATATCTCCCCCTACATTTTATAATAATACTAAGTAGAATTTAGGTGGAAATAAACGTGAAGTGATCATCGGAAAAACCGCGTATAAAAATATTCCCTTCACCGTGACCCAGAAAAATAAAACGGAAAGCAATCGATAGTCGAGCATTGATAACATCGATAATTCACGAGAATCGATACTCTAGACTTCAGCGCCAATTTTAAACACTTTTAATTAACTACTGTATTTCAAAATAACTGTCACGTATTAAAAAAACTACGGTAACGTTAAAAAGATTTTTTTTATTTCGTTATTATTATATAATTATAACAAATTTTTCGATTATGTTTTGGTATAAATAGTGGAATTAAAGACGAATTTATCGAAATAAACCGTGTTGGAGGTGACGGACTGGAAGACGATGTAGAGGTTATGCACGCTCACGGGTGGTGTGGAGAGTACGCTGGACAGGGTGACGAAATTGCACCAATCGCCGGTCTCGCCCACCTCCACCTGTCCGATGAGCTGACCGGTGGGGGAATCCACGCGGAACTCGATGGTACCGGTGTAACCGAAGGTGTTGCCGTCCGAGAAGGTCACCGTCACGGCTTCGGCTTCGCCGCTAAAGTCTACGTCGTAGAAGGCGATATAATCGCCGGCGTTGGTGCCTATCACTACCAAAGTGCCACTGCCGCAGGTGCCGGAAATACTGACTCCGGAGTAGCCGTCGTAGAACTCGGCCTCCATCCAGTCGAAGGCGGTGTGGGACTTGAGGTTGGTCAACGCCGCTGGCGCTGCCGGCACCCCCTTCGCCATCGCCAACTCCAAAGCACACAGCAACGCCGCAATCGTTATTAACAGCTTCATTTTTTCAGTAGTCTTTCAATTGATTTAATTTTAGTACCGACTTTCGTTCCATTTTTATACAAAAATATTGAACGATGTTATCGGAGATGTTTACTTTTTTTCTCGGTAAATCAAAAAAAAAAAAATTATCTGCTTCCAATTAAAATATGGTTTTTTCCTCCATAAAATTCGTGGTAACAATTTTTTTTATAGTTATTTACTTTTTATTAAGTTTATCTTTTTAATAATACATTTTTTTTTTTTGATTTTCAAGATTTTTATCAACAAAAAATATATATATTTTTTTTAATGAAAGCGGTACTGGTACTGTAAATTATTTTTTATAGTAATAATAGGCCTACATTGCATTAAATCTTATTTCATTAAATCTATTGAATTTAATTTTAAAAGATGCCATTAATTTGTGTCGTAAATTTCAAATTAATAATAACGATAGAATTAAAATAATAATAATAAGATTGCGATTGCGTCATCAAACTATAATAATTTAAAATTTTGAAATGATTTTTCAGGTACTTTTCCTTCGATTAAAATCAGAAAGCAATTGAAACACGTACCGCTTCCATTGACATCGCGATCAAGGCCAATAATAATAATTATTATTATTAATCTGCTAATATTTCTCCCGAAATTAGATAACCAATGTAAATGCCATAACAAGTGGTTGCGTACCTGTAACCATTTTTTCATAAGAGTTCATCGTAAAACTCTTGATTTTAAAAATTTTCCAAACTAATATTATATAAAGATAAAAGAATAATATTAATATCCTAGAGCGGTTTACAGTGCCGAATTACACGACCATTTTCAAAGAAAATTTAATGAACGGTTTTTTTTTTTTTTTTCCTTTTTCAAAAAAGAAAAAACTTATGCGCATCCTGTTCGATCAACTTTTTGAAAAATCAAGTTTAACTGGCGAAACAACTTGGGAAAAGTAGAAGTTTGAATGAAACAGGTTTACAAGAGTTTGATCTAGTTCGGTACCAAACCTTTTTGCGTTCACACCCAAAATCAGTTTCATCGATTGAAACTTGTTTTTAATAAAAGCGTGGAGGAAAAGCAAGATGAGAGACTGAGAGTTTAAAAATACAGTACACAACTTTGTTTACACGTAAATTTGTAACCCAGTCATTATAAAGTGTGAAGCAAGTAGATACGTAGTACGAAGAGCGTATAATCGAAGGCCGAGGAGTGTAAATGTACAGCGAGAATGCAGAAACATTTTTAATGGCCCAATAGAGTGAAGGGGAGCATTGTTGAGAACTTGAAGGGATTGATGTTTGAAAACTTTCTTATTTCGATACTTCCAAGTCAATTTACGGTAAACCTCAATTTACACCCCCTACTACTATTATAGTCGAAGGATGACCACACTCTGCTTGGCACCTTCGAACAAAATCTATCGCACAGTACCAATGAAACCTCTGCTTCGAGACCAAAAGTGGTCTTTTGATTTTTTTTTAAAATAAAATATTTTTATATTTTAAAAATTTAAAATTTTTTGGGTAAGCACTGGAACTCTAGATGCAAGGGCCTAACCCAAATATGGCAAAAACAAATTTATAAATTATTGATGTCAAATACATAATAGAGGGGTACTGTATCACCTTGGGGCTTCCCAATTTGAAATAACTGCAAAATAAATATGAAAAAAATATAGCAACATATTTATCAACAAAATCTAACTCAATTTTTTTTAAGAGATCAATTTACATGTTGCATTTTTGGTTACATTATATTATGTAATTTGTTTTTGTTTTTTTGTTTGCTTTTCATGGTTTTTTTA
Organism: Polydesmus complanatus; assembly: GCA_034692225.1. NCBI lineage: Eukaryota > Metazoa > Arthropoda > Diplopoda > Polydesmida > Polydesmidae > Polydesmus > Polydesmus complanatus. Next base: position 5,908 of record JAQGAZ010001250.1, on the reverse strand, counting down.
AATTTAAACTGCATTAAATTCTATCGACTGTAAAAAATTATTATCCTAAGTCAAGTAAAATTGGGGAGGGCCGGCTCCTCAGTTTTGGCCGTGGTCGCAGACCAAGTCGGCTTTTTAAGGAATATTAACAACTTAACATAAGAAAATTAGGAGTGGCCCCGAAATGGAATGGTCTTGAGTGGGAGGTAGTCTTGCTGATCGAGAGGTTATCTGCCAATTGGAGTCAAGACAAGAACGCTTCTTTTCTATCTTTACAAGAGTCACATTTCTTATTATTGAGTGAGAGTCTGTTGAGTGATAAGCCGCAAATTGTAAAAAGTGGAGTTTGAAAGTTGTGATTTTAGAGGTTTTTTTTGTTGTTGTTGTTTAATTAAATTAAATTGAAAGATGTGCGATGAAGGTGGATCAAGCAGTAAGAGGTTGGTTTCTGTAGATTTAATCAAAGTGTTAATAAGGAATGAATGTTGTGGTGTGTTTTGATTGAACAGAAGGAAGATGGGTGTCAGTGACAGTGAAAGTGAAGAAAGAAGTTTTGGGAATGTGAGCCATCTCCCACCAGAAATTATAACGCACACTTTGTCCTATTTAAGCTTCGAGGAAATCGCCGAAATCAGATTGGTACTGTTTTTGATAATGTACATATTATAATAAAACCGAATAATAAATAAACAAAATGTTTTGTTTTTTTGTTGAGGTTTGTCAATCCTTCAATCAATGTGGAAAGCTCTTACTTAATAAAGAGGCCCAAAGAATTTTGGACCTAACTGACGCTTATATCAACAACGTGAAGCCGCGACTTCCTCGAGGGCCTCAGCAGTGGCTAACTCCCAATAGGAACATCGAAAGATGCTGGTTTTGGGGAATAATTCGCAGCTCCATTCGCTGCCTATATACGAGATACGAGCCGTACATTAATAATGGCAGCGGCTGTTTCGTAGCTGGAAAGGTTCATATTTTATTCTGACTTTAATCTCTCGCTTTGTAAATAATGATGTATCTTTTAATGTACAGGTTCTAGATTTGGCCAACGCTATGCTGCTAACGGGTGCTTCAAACAGATATCTTGCTGGAGAAATGTTTCGTTTCAAATTCATAGCCGATGTTCATTTTGACAAAATAATAGCTACTTTCTACTCGAAAAGTTCAACTTCCGCTCAATCATATTCACTCCTCAGGAATAATTTTGTCCAACCAAGTAAGCTTTTTCTCCCCTCTTTTTTTTTCTTCTTTAAAATTATAATTTAATTTAAAAAAACTTTTTGAAAGCAACTTCATCGAGCGGCAATAGTTACTTTCCAACCCAATCAGTGCAGGTACCGAAAACCAGCGGAACGGATGTGTCGATCGAAGACCATGTACAAAGTTCAGCAGCAGCAGCAGCAGCTGGGTTTGCAAAGACGATTGCCAGACTAAAATTTAGTTTAAACGCGCAAAGTCAAAATGAAATGATCAAAGAGCTCAACTCGAAATTGGAAAGGCAACAAATGCTAATAGAAGCGCAGAAAACGTTGATAGAAACGCAAAACCAGACGATTCAAGCGCAAAAGTTAACTATTGATTTGCAAAACACCAAAAAAAAAAAAAAAAAAAATTGAAAGCTAAAAATTGAATAATTTAATTCGATGCCACAAATTGCGCAATATTAAAATAATAAAATTGGGTTGTTCGGTACAACCAAAATAATAATAATTTTTGTAACTTTGCAAAATAAATGTGATTACAATTTCTTACATCATTCTCTGACTCATCTATTTATTTTTTTCTCTCTCTTAAATGTTTATTGCGCTTGTTGAGCGTCTCCGAGAAGGATTGGTCATGCAGAGGGAGACCTACTGTTACGTGTCATAGGTCACGCTTTTCACATTACCAAGTTTTAAAGTAAACAAACGCGCGGAGTTTGGTATGCTATCATCTTCGTCCTAAACGAAGGGTGGGGTGAGTCACTTTTTATCGAGTGATCGAGTAACTCGGCTACTTTAATCTATTATACCCGATCTATTTAGAAAATTACAGAATTAAAAAATAATAATTATTATATTGTATCTTCTATCGCTCAACAAATAAAATAGCTATTGAAAAACGAATTTAAATGTTTTCGAGCTGCCTATATACCTCTCAATAGCCACTAGTGCACGTGTTGAGAGGGAGCCCTACATCAAACTGTACCCAAGAGGTCACCGCTTTTTTAACCTTTTACGGCAGTTAACTTTCTATTCCAAAGAATGTAAACAGAATGGTGCGTCTTTTTCGAGTTTAAGAAAAGACCATAAAAAAAAAGAACCACTGCTATTATAATGAGCAAACCACTCTGCACCAGTACAGAGTATTCCGTTTTGAGAATCAGCAAAGGGAGAGCCTCAAACTGTGGCAGGTTAAACAGCGGATCACTTCGACATAATCAGAGCTATTGGCACCTCAGTGGTGAACCATGCAATCAGCGAATGGATCCACGAAACGGTAAGTCGACAATTAATTATTACAACCGGCCCTGAAAATAATAATTATTGATCAGAATGAAGTTGGATGGTCCCAACCTAATATGCAGCCTCCCCCTCGAACTAATTACTCACGTCTTGTCCCGTTTGACTTTCCACGAGATCGCCAATTGTAGACAGGTAAAATCATAAGATCGATCAATTTAAATCATATTATAATTTTTGTGAACGGCGCATAATTTGTTTTACAGGTTTGTCAATTGTTTAATCAAACTGGCAAAATGTTACTCAATATGGAAGCGAAACGAATTTTACGAGTAAGCAGATGTTGTTTAGCCGAAGAAGGGTCGAAGCCTACGTCTCAAACATTTTTTCAATGGCTAATAAATCCTGAAAAATGCAGAGATTTGGAAGTGATTCTAAGGACCATTCGCTTTCTTTATTGGACCTATAAGCCCTACATTGATGACGAGAGTAGTTGTTTCGCAGCTAGATTTCTTCCTCTCTTTTTTGTCCTTCTGTTTACATCTTTTTCACTTTCCTCGATCACCACAATTAATATTGTATACGCAGATTCTAGACTTGACCAACACCTTGCTCAAGTTGGACACAGTACCATACTCTAAATTTTGTACTCTGGGTCATTTGCAAAGTAAAGCCCTTCGTCATTTAAACGAAATAATAATACCGCGTTTACTACACGTGCGCAGACCACGGAACCCTTCAACTTTCGCTCTTCTACCAGGTAAACGACATCGATCGACCTTTCGCGATAGAACCAAATTAATCAATTTCTTTAGATTGGCTGCCTTTACGGACCGGAAATAATACGAATGGAATAGAACAACCGCCAGCAAATGAGGATCGAAAAGAAGAAACGGCTATTGAAAAGCTGCTGAAAAGAGTTCGAGATTTAGAAAATGAAAATGCTAACTTGGAGAAAAAATTGTTATTTAAGGTGCAACAGTTGGATAAATATTGGAAATAACTTCAACCCTGATGCACTCTCGTGTACAAAATATTTCGCAAAAAAAATGCTAATGAACTATGCCAATTAACAGTCTTAATAAAATGTAAAAAAAAAAAATAGATTAAGGTTGAATATTATGAATTTGATAAAAAAAAAAATTAAAAACTATAAATTAAACCGAGTCAAACATTTCACTTAGAATGCGCTCGAAAAGTTCTTTCTTTGGTCTCAAATATTTCTTTTTAAAAAGGCGAAAATGATTGGAAATAATAAAAAAAAAATTTAAATTATGGTAGAAACAACTTTTAGAATAAAAATTAAAATAAAAACAATTTAGAGTAAATATTTGAAATCCGATCAGCGCAATATTCGCTTTTACGAAATTATTATAAACAACGAACCACTGGTTGAATAGGTAAATTTCCTTTAAAAAGGTACATAAAACCAAACAAAAATAAAAGTAAACAAATTTCCCCACCCAAAAATATTTTCCTTTGATGAACCGGATGCAGTTCATTTTAATATAGCATTAACTTTGTTTCTAACTTTTTACGCGTACGTGTAATACGATCTTCAAAGTGTGAAGCAGAATCACCACCGACCGAGTGAAGGAAAGAGTGTTGGTGCAGCTGGGTTTTTATTACACGGCGGTAGAGTAAAGATGACTCCCCCCCCCCCCCTATTTTCCTCCGACATCGATGGGATTGACGTTATAGATGTGATGACACTACTATTTTAACGCAGTGTGAGCCAAGTGTTCCTGATTTTCCGACTTTCTTTTTTATGCGAGGGTGAAAAAGAGGGTGACCGAAAATTGAGAGGACTGGCAAAAGTTCTGCGAATTAACAATACATAGTTTGCGCCTGCCAAGGGTGACCCTTGACCAGTGGGAGTGGGAAGGAGATGATGTGAAGGAGAGTGAAAGAGTACTGCACTACCAACGCCTTCCTTGTCTTCATTAACATTACACGTCATGACTCATGACAGAACTTTCGTACGGCATAGGCCTACCCAGAAAGAAAAACAAACCTATACCAACTACTGTAGCATTCGGTTTCAACAAGTTGAAGGATGAACTTGTACTGCCGAGACTATATTTTTAACATTAACAGCATAGTGTTTGGTTGGGAGGGATAAAAGAGAGTGAGAACCGATCGGATTTTAAGATTGAATGATGGTGAGTGATGAAAGTGGAGAAGCCAGTAAACGGTTTGTTTTTGTTGTGTTTAATCCAGGTACATGTAGTGCGAGCAAATTGAATTGTAATATCAGATTTTTGGGGGTTTGGAACAGAATGAAGATGGCGGCTGAAGGTGAGCAGGAGGAAGAAGAGAGTGCGGGTGATGGGAAGAAGAATTATTGGTCGGATTTGCCCCTGGAACTTACTACTCATATAATGTCATACTTGAGCTTCGATCAGATCGCTGAATGTAGAAAGGTACAATTTTATTACTGTATTTGAATGTACATTTGAAAAAGTGAAAAAGTCCCAATCCCATCAGAATTATTATAAAAGTAGGCCTACTCAAGTGCCCAATGAAACTCTCCAATGTAGTGCATAATTTTCATCGTTACGTTATATTAAATTATTTTCAAAAAAATATTAATTGTTAAAAACATTTAATTTTCTTTCCCCCTCAACTCCATATAGGTTTGTCAATCATTCGATGAAAGCGGCAAATATTTACTGAATCAAGAATCCTTCAGGATAATCAGGGAAATCATCCTCTATTTACACAAAGTCAACTCGAATCTTCCTGGAACTTCCGATCAACGGCTAAATATGAGTCCGAGAGAGAGAGAAAGCGAGGAGTTGGACTATATTTATAAATCTTTGCGCTTCATGTATCAAGTGTATCAACCTCGCATCATGGACAACACTAGTTGCTTCGTCGCTGGAAAAGTAGCCTACAATTATATTTTGTTTTCATCGCGCTCATTAATAATTAATTATTATTACGCGCAGATTCTCGATTTGGACAACGCTATGTTGGTATTTACTGAGAGGAATAAGCGTCAATATTTGGTCGAGCTTTCTACGGTACTATCTCGACTGAAAGTCATAGCTTATACCCATTTTAGCAGCGTAATACTGCCGATGATATTGGGACGCAAAGGCCAATCGACGACGACGACACCAACAACAACATTTTATCAAGTCTCAAAATGGTCTTGCAGGGCTGAAGCTGTCCGAGCAGGTATCTTAAAAATATTTCAACGCGCGATTAACTTTTTAAAAATAATAAAAACAAGCTTGTAATAATAATTTATTATTTTTAGAGACCTCATTCCCAGCCGAGACGGACATGGGCTTCCAGGAATGCTCGATATCAAGTACTAGCTGAAGTACCCGTGCTTTGCTACGGGAGGGCGGCTTGTTCATGTCAGGACATTACATTTGACTAACTAAAACATAATTGATTTTGTCGTAACTATCAGTAATTCTCTGCCTATATAAACTATATGTAGGCCTACATTTATTTGTTATTCCCGAGCTCAGGAG
>JAQGAZ010001249.1:0-33412 GCA_034692225.1 Polydesmus complanatus | reverse complement strand
CCGCCAATGTCAAAAGGTCGGGACCATGGCAACGGAAACTCGCATTTAGTTATATCTCCTTACATAATCCTCCTAGGTCCGACTAACCAACATCACGTTCTATCAGCAGAAAATCTAATTACGAGTCCGACTAACTCGCATCACGTTCAATTATCAAAAAATTCAATTACGACAAACTCACTCGACGTTCCGTCATCACCATCATTATCAACAGTGAAAAATTTACTTCTAAGTCTAAGAAACCCTCTGTATCTTTTAATCGAAGCTATTGATATCCGCCATCCACCTTCATCTACCGCTCATCCGGAATGGAAAACATGTGGGGACGAATATTTCCAGAATAATAAGATGACCTTGGCCAAAGAAGCCTATCCTTAATAAGGCTTGAAGGTCTGCAAAACAAAAAATAAATAAAAACGTTAAAAAATAATTCTTGGCAAAAATGTACAGGATCGATTCGGACCGATCCATTCGTAACTTCATTACTTCCTTTTGATTGCCACTTATTATTATTATTTTGTTGTAGGCCTATGTATGTTTGCTTGATTTGTTATTATTATTTATTAATTCTTCTTAGTGTTGACCGCGGATGTAGAAGAAGGTAAAGTTCTCATCGTTTCAAAAGCTGTGGCGGCGATTTTACAAGAAGCGTCGTCCACGGTGAACGAAGATACTCTTCATTATATTACAACCTCAAATTGTCGATAACTTATAGCCACTATGATTAGCAAGAACCCCATCTTTTCGGCCCTCTATAGTCTTCAACCTGTGTGCGCATCCGAGTCCGGAATCAGAAATTAAACACATTCCCAACTTCTGCGATCCTCAATTCCGACTGGATCCCATCCGCGACATTGGAACGCTCAAAAATATCTGCTACCTCAATCAACGCGTTCTTTGGAAATGGCACGAAGGAAGAAAAAGTCACAATTATGGGATAGGCCTGTTCATCGCGCCTTCTTATATGAACCACCACTGCGAGCCGAACGTTAGTTACACTTTCTACAACGACATGATGGTGGTTTCGTCCAGACGCAAACTCAAAGCCGGAACGGAGTTGAATACCTGCTACCCGCATGAAAGCTGCAGCTACCAACAGCGCAAAGAATATCTCAACGATTACGGAATTGAGTGTCACTGCAACAAATGTCGGAACCGAATTTGAATTTTTTTTTAACATGGCGCATAATTATTTAAAGTACATATAATAATTTTGTATGCATTTTCAGCTTTTTACTCATTCAAACAAGATTGTGCCAGTATTCTACCGTAGGCTGCTTTTAAAAATCGTTAAAACTCGGGAGCTTAAATCTCGAAAAACATTAATTCGCTTTCGTTAATAAATTACGCTTTCTACTAAGTACGATTAATTAAAAATCTAAAATCGACTTTGATACCAAGTTGAAATTCTTATTCTCGTAGCTGTTTCGAGTTAACATGCGCGTGGACGATGGTAACTCTTACGTACATCGCTTATTCAATTTTCTACCATGTTTTTGTTGCATAAATGTGATGTAAACATAATTATTAACAATAGAATTACAAAAATTATTAAGTAAACAATATTATTAAATTAAAATTACTTTTGGAAGTTGATTGGCGCCATCCGATTGTGAAATGTAATTTTTCCTACTCGTGTCGTCGTCAACGCTCGTAGGCTACTCTTCGGATTTTCCAAAAAAGAAAACGCTCCATCCGCGCTGTTGATAAACTCCTCTAAATTATCCTTAGATAATACATACCACTTATTATATAGCGCTTATTAAATTACGGTCTTATTGTACATGTACTGGCTTTCTCCTTGGTTGCACGGCCGGCGCCATCTTAACGCTTATCATTCTGTACCTTGATCTTCTCGCTCACACTCACTCGATTGCACTTCTTTATTGACACTCTAATGCAATTTTATAATCAATATTAATACCCACAGTTTACGAATCTCGACTCTGCACCATTAATCCGCTTTTAAAACTATTATTATACCGTGTACATTATTGTATAAATAGACGCACGCGAAGGTTACATAACGACGCCATTATTTTCGATCAATTCCCGCTTCATCACGTGACGCGGACTCTTCATCACGTGACCAGACTTCGTCATCACTTGACGTCACTTTCGGGAAAATTCCCTAATTTAATTTGGTCTTTCTTTAACGAAATTTAACGTTCTAGCAAACGCCCCATATACGTATTAAATTAAGAGTGCAGCACTTAATTTTGAAGAAAGAATTAAAACACATTTATTTAGCATCATTAATCAAAGTTTTGAAAGTAAAGAAAACGAAATTAAACTAAGAAATGACTATACCGTCGAGACAGGTTGATTGCCGATGGAATGATCCAAGGTTTTTTTCTACGTTAAAAATTATTAATCAAAATTTAGGATTTCCGACTCTCGGGTTTGCTGCAAAATTTATAATCCAAATCAGGGTTCATTTAACATTCGCATTTGGAACAGCAAGAACTATTTGTCTCTTGAGCTTTGGCTTCAACGAATGAAAACGGGTTAAGACAAATCTATATAATTTTAAAATCAAAAATTAAATATAATTATACTTTATCAAGAATTCGTAAGAAATTATTTTTATTAACCTCTACGGGTAATTTGTCGCTAGTTGATGCGAACTTAAAGTGGGGCTGAAATCTGGAAGATTTTAAGAACGACAGCAAACTTGCATCAACAGTTATTTTCTCACCCACCTAAAAATAAAAAAAAACAATAATCGTCAGTCAAAGAAAAATTAATTAACAAAAAATTCATTTACTTTGAAAGTATTTTGTTTGTCAAAAGTTAAAGCAGTTTCAAAGTCGAGTACTGTTCCCAAATATTCTACCGACTCAGACTCTGGGGAATATTCAGCAAGTTTCAGTAGGCGAAATGTAGCAGATATAAATTTGGCAGAACCTATGAGAAATAATTAAATTGTTTGAAAATAAAAAAACGACTACTTCTGGCTCTAATAATTAATATTATATTATGTGTTTTACCCAACTGTTTTCGAATGTCTTCGTTGTTAATTTGAATAGGTTGACTGGTTACCAATCGAGGTTTGGAGAAATGAGCAGTGGAGACCGATTTGAGGAAGTCGTCCCATTGAAAAGCACCGCTAATGCATTCGCCTTCAGTCCCAACATAAAAAACAATTAATTAGTATTACAAAAATATTTTTAAATAAAAGCTCTTTAAAAAAAAAACAACCTCTCAAGGTAGAATCGTTTTTCAACTGTTGGTCCAAGTGCGCGCTGGTGAAAACGTCGCTGAAATAAAACTCTCCTCCAACCTATAACAATAATTTTTATAACATCAGCTAACTTTAATTTACATCAAATCAGTGAAAAGAAATTCACTTTTAACATCTTGTGAGCCTCTTCCAGAACTTTCAGTTTATCGGGTGAAAGATTAACCACGCAATTCGATCTGGGACAAAAAATTCAATCAAATTAAAACATAAATTCATTCGAGAATCAAAACTATACATGATGACATCGTAATAGTTGGGTTTCAATCCGGATGAGGTTAGATCTTCGATGAAGCCTTGAACAAATTCCACGTTCGGTTCCTCAAAACCGAATAATTTGGTGTGATAATCGATGTACTCTCTCGCCGTTGATACCTTTCAAAATAGAAAGAATATGTATTACCAGCTTTCGTTCAGTTATAACCTTCGTTGAACAAAACCTGACTTAAACTTTAATTGAACAAATTTAATTTCTAAAATAATCCCAGGTTCAAAAAACCATTGGTTATAGGTTGTAAATATTGTAATACCTGTTCATCCGTCATATCGATTCCAGTCACTTTTCCTTGTGCACCTACGAGTTTGCTGAGTACGAAACAATCCCGTCCACTTCCACTTCCCAGATCCAGGATTTTCGCTCCTTCGATACATTCGGGAATAGGAATTCCGCACCCGTAAAATCTTTTTAATTTAAACAAACAAACAAAACCTATAAGAAATCCATCCTTACGAAAACTCTTTAGAAATAGAATAGGTACTTCTCCACTACTTTCGGATGAATTTGGCCGATGACTTGTCTCACGCTTTTGGTCCTGGATTGAGCCCCGAACGTACACACGTTGGTCTTCAAATCGCTCGACTTGCTCAGTGTCTTCCCGTAATAATCCCTCACCTCATCTTTTACCTGCTCAGCCGATTTATCGCACATCTTTATCTTCTATTTGGTTGACAAAAATAACGCTCAGTCACATCCAAATTCCAACGACCTTGGTAATTAATATTCGAGTGTAAACGTATCAGTCAATCAGCACTCAATCGTAGGCCATGTAGATAACGATCTATTAAAGTAAATCAATATTAATACATTACAGTACTGTATAATTACTTATTTCACTATTACCATAGGCTTTTCTGAAAGTGCAATCAGCTGTTGACGACAGTTCACCAGTTAAAACTACCAATAGGAGGTTAAAATCTCAATTTTGCGCCTAAAAACATTAGAAATTTCAAAATTCTTTTAAAATACTGCACCTAAATTTAAAAAAATTAATCATAATAATAACAAACACAGAAAAAGCTGTAGAAAATGCACTTCCTAAGCAATATGATAAAGCAGACGACAAAGTTAGGAAAGATTCGCTCACGTAATAATAATTATTAGGATAGAAATACGCTTTCAAAACGCGAAAAAAAAAAAATAAAAAATTTCCCATATAACTATATATTTTATTAAAGAATTCACGGTGCAGTAAAAAAATCTCAACTAGGTATCTATTATGCGCTCTATATGACTATCACGTAGTTATGAACAAAACCATCGCTTTCGCTTTTAAAAAAAAAAGTGAGAAAAAAACCGGGATTAAAATTCATTCGACTTGGGAGTCGTCGACGGAGATTCGAGGTTGATTGAACATAGCCGCAGATTGAGCTAGAGTGATAAACTGGTCGAAACGATCTTCCATAAAACTCATTCTCTGTTCCACCAACGACAGAGTTTTCGTCGACATACTCAACTGTTCGTTTATCTCATCCACCTGCTTCTCCAGCTGCATCACGTGCGCCGTTCTCTTCTCCAACGCTTCCACTCGCTTCTCTAAATCCGTCGCCTGAGCCGCTCTCGTTTCCAACGACTCAATCTGTTTCTTCAACTCTTCAATCCGCGATTCGTGTTGACACGGCTCCCGATTCCTCTCGTTCGATTTACGATCCGGTTCACCCGTTGCTGCAGAAACGGTAGCTGCTGCTGTTGCTGCCGCCACTGCCGAATTCGATGTTTCTCGAGCGATCAACATTTTCGAATCGATCTTCTGAGCGATTTTCTTGAGTCTTTCCGGATCCAAACTGCTGGTTTTCCACGCGAACACATTCACCTTCTCGTCAGCGCCACCCGAAGCGAAGTGGTCTCCGCGTTTGGAGAATGTCACCGCCTGAGCTGCTAGTCCTCCGTGAGCTTCGATAGTGTACGCCACTCGCCCTTCTAACAAATCGAGAATCTGCAAAGTGGAGTCGTCCACCGCCGTCAAAATAAAATGTCCTTGCGGATGGAATGACATATCGTTTAGCGCGCACTTTTTCTTAGGTTGGTACAGCTGCAGCAGTTTGAAAGATCGAATGTCCCACAGACGTAGGGAACCGTCGTCGAAAGAAGCGGCGAAACATTCGTTGCGATGGGGTTGAAACGCCACTTTGGTTACGCCACCCGAAAGATTCTCCAAACTTTTCACGCATTTCGAGTTGCGTTTGTCCCATACTTTGACCGTTCGATCGTCGCCTCCCGAGATGAGCAAGGCACTTTCTCCCGGGTTGTAGTTGGCCGAACGCACCCAGTTGGTGTGGCCGGTGAAAGAGCGGAGAAAACGTTTGGTTTTCACGTCCCACATCTTGACAACTTTGTCGTTGGATCCGGTGAGTAAGGTGTTTCCTCCTCCGAACCCAGCTGGCTCGAATTCCACGCAGCGAACGGGAGCGTTGTGCGCGCGCAGCATCTCCCCGTCGCCTTTGATCGTCGGCGTCCATAATCGCACGGTGTGATCGATGGATGCGCTAGCTAGTAAATGACCCGAAGGAGAGAAACGAACGCACGTCACCGGTTTATCGTGACCCATGTAACGAAAAGCTCGCATTTGTTCTTGGAAATGCCATACCATTACGTGAGTGTCCCCGCCTCCCGAAGCCAACTGACGCATGTTGGGGTTGAAATCCACGCTGTTGATTACGCCTTTGTGCCCTACGAAATTACGCTCCATCGTCGGAATTCCACTCTCCATTTTAAAATGATCTATACAAAACGAATGCCGATTTAATAAAATTGAATTTCTAAAACAAACAGTTCAAATATCTCATACCTTGATTATGCTCGGATAAAAATGTCGTTAACTCGCCGTTCGCTTTTCAAATTTTAAATTTTACGGACTCGCGTATGGAATGCAAAAAAGAACAAAATTACAATCGTGATAATTTCCGCATTTTTAAAAAAAAATAAAATTAACCTATTTATATTTCCTAATAATTATAATTATAAAAATTGTAATAAAAATATTTAAAATATTAATCGAATGATAAGTGCTATCTATATCAAATAAAAGAAAATAGATTTTCTATCGGATATCAGAAATTTTGACGAAATTCGCGTCTCATATTCTAAGCCACGCCTCCCTTGTCACCTAACGGGAGTTTAACACCATTTGGCTCGCGGTCCACTCATTATTAAAACTAAACTAAAAATATTTTCTAATCCGCTTCCAAAACAATCTTACGATTATTTCTCCCTTATTAATTTTGTTATTGTATCGTCTACATGCTACATAGCGATCAAATTTACAATATAATTATATTGCCGCTTTAAAGCGTATTTTAATCACTTCTCTATCTACATAAAAATTTGCAATTAAATTTGATATAATTTATAATTTAAAAATCTGGCTACTCGTAAAAATTTGAACCGTAGTAGTTTCAAATAAACATAAAACTTTAAAAAATATAGTAAAAAGTGTTCCCCATAATATCTATCTAAAAATTGGAAACGGTGATGTGTAGAGCTTCATTGCGAGCTGAAAATAAAAATCATCTTAATTAGTAAAAAGTGAGGAGAAATTTTACAAATAAGAGTTTAAAATGGAACCATTGAAGTAAGTGGTATCTTGCTTATCGTCCGGATGAGGAATAAAAGGGGCTTCCATTTGCAGGAGATTTTCCCACTCCAAATCCATAAATAAGCTCATCGTTTTCAATTCTAAAAAAGAACGCAAAAAACCAACAACAATATTATTGTCTTTAAATGTCGTAATTAAAGAACTCTCGTTATGGCAAAAATGAATAAATAGCGCAGTTTAGGGTTGTATACCTTTGGCTCCGGGCCTATCCTTGGGTTCCATGGTGAGTAGGGCTTCGATAACCATCTGAGCTTGAACGTTCAGCTGTTCGTCTTCTACGGGCCACGGGATATCTACAATTTAAAAATATGAAGCAAACGCCGAAAAACAAGAAAAAATATTAATACTTCGCCGAAGAATATTGTTGAAAACTAGGTCCGGTGTTTCATCGTTGAATGGCGGAATTCCGCACAGAAACTCAAACAAACACACGCCCATCGCCCACCAATCCACTTCAACTCCTTAAAAAAAATTCCGAGATTATTACTTCACTATCGTGCTGGAACTTTTAAAATGTCTTCTCAAAAATTTCCAAAAAATAATCTACTAACTACGGGCATGTAAAGAGTGAATAAAACGTATACCGTGTTCTTTTCCTAAAAGCAGCTCTGGTGCCAGATAGTCGGGTGTTCCTACGACTCCGAGAGTGCTACCTACTCGACCTCTTCTCACGCTCTTCGGCGTCCGGAATGGCGTTCCTTTCATTATGTTTTCCATATTCTAAATAGAGAAAAAAAAAAATTCATATTTCAAAGAAATATACTCTACCTAACCAAACGATTGAACAAGAAATGAGTTACGTTTGTGCGGCTGTTGATAGAAGTCGTGTTTGGTGTTGTCATGAGAACATCGGGCACGGAATTATTAGACTCGAAATTAACGATCTTCCTGGTAGCCGGCGTCCCGCAGCCCTCGTTGATGTAGGGAATGGAGTCGACGCTGCTTCCTCCGAATACATGGTCGCTGCCTACGGAAGCTAAAGAGCCTAAAGACATGAGTTCGGAGGTGGAAGTCCCGGGGCTGGTGTGCAGAGTCAGACGGCGGCGTTTGGGTACGTTCTTGCGGGCTCGCTTAGTCACGCGCAAATGAGCGAATTCCCCGGTCAGCCCTGAGTGATAGCTGGAAGTGTCCATCTGGTCGTAACTGCGCAGTCTCAGACGTCTGTTCAAAGAATTCTCCTTATCCGGCGGTCCACTCGCGGCTAAAGAAAAGCGGCGGTGACGAACTTTGGTTAACGATTGGTGGGGCAGGAAGGTGGGGGGAGCGGCGGAGAGCTCAGAGACGATGACGGGAGTGAGATTCATAATCGGAGCTCCCGTTAAAATCTGACTCTCGCTGGCTGCACTCTTGTCGCACACGCTCTTCATCTCGCTATCCATCGGACTCAAGTTTAAACGGTGGCACAGAGAACCACTTCTGCTGCTGTCCTGAAAAACCAAATAACATTAAGATATATCTAAATAAAACATAGATTTACGCGAGAACTTCATTCTGCTTAAATTCAGAATAAGTTGAACTGCACAACCTTTGATAGTACAGAATTTTCAGTATACTGTACCTAAAATCAATACTTTTAATATGCCTCTGTTATAAATATCCGTGTAAATTAATTTCGACATAACAAATTTTCAGCTTTACGGTAAAAAAGTCATGCTTCCCAGGGGAAATAAAAATGCGACAGATAAGGCAAAAATGATACCAATTTAGCTGTAAAATGGGTCTAGGTTCAAGTCATTCACGGACACATAAAGCGTAATATAATGTGCGTGCGCGCTGTTTTCACCAGAGTGTTCGATTTATAACAGGATGCTGTACGAATACGATTAACTCCAGCTTTAATAAAAAACAAAAAATATTAAAAGCGTTAAAAGAAAGATTAACTTACGCATGTGAACTGAGAAGTGAGAGACAGTAGCTGTCCGGGTGTACGAAAGAAAGGACCGCTAGGAGAACGGTAGGAGTCGGATTTACCGAGTAGCTCATTCATTCTACATTCTGAAAAATCAAACCCATTAATATAAATCAGGCTACTAAATGTTTATTTTTATTAATTTAGTAGAAAAGAGATACCTCGATCAAGTGTGACTTTTGACAATCCAAAATCTGTGAGTTTAAGATGCCCGCTGCTGGAAATCAGCATATTATCCGGCTTCAAATCCCTTCATTAAACATATAAAATGAAACGTGAAAAATCTCATAACGTTAACTCGAGTTTTATAAATTTAATAGAATAAAATTAACTCTTAACAGTCTTCTATTTGATTTTAGAAAAATATAAAAAAAACGTTTATATAATACGATGGGGAGAATTTTATACCGGTGAATGATTCCGTGCGAGTGTAAATATTCCAGAGCCAAAAGCACTTCGGCGATGTAGAAGATGGCGAAATCTAGCTCGAAGTATCCGTGAATATGAATTAGAGATTTCACGTCTCCACCGATCATATATTCCATAATCTATACGGTATATAAAATAAACAAAACACTTGAAATAGATTGACGCGCATTAATACTCGCGGACGATTTGACAACTTTGACAAATAAAAACTTACGAGATAAATATTATTTAGATCTTGAATCGAGTAATATAGCTGTACAACGAACGGGCTTTTAGCTACAGCCAATGCATCTCGTTCTTCTTGAACTAAAAAAACACAAACCAAATGACAAGCCCATAAATTTTAAAACCAATGAATTCGAGTCAACCTTGATGCAACATGTTTTTCTTTTTCCGCGTCAAGTCCGATTTTTTGATTTCCTTGATGGCGTACAGTATTTCCGAATTGTCTTTCTTGAAAGCTAGATTTACCTTACTACAAAACAAAAAAAATGTATTGAATAATTTACGAGGAGTTTCAGCCGGGAGTTTGAATGATAATTAATTTGTAGCGCGTATTAAGCGAGCGGTTAAAGACGACGATGAATCAAGACTTACCCGAAAGCCCCTCGACTGATCGGTTTTACGAATTCAAAATCCGTGATCTGCGGAATCTAAAATATTACGTTATCATCGTTATTAATTATTTTACTTACAATTGACAACGCAATTTAAAAAATTACTTTTCCAGCCGGACGATCTAGCGTTTCAAGCGCGGCCGCCATTTTTTCAATCTCCAACGCAATAATTATTACGGAACGCGAGGTTGACGTAAAATGACGTCACTCAACGCGCGGACGCCATTTCTAACGCAATACGAAACACAAACCGGTGCGCAACCGTTACGTGAACGACGTCACTCATCGTACTACAGCAAAATGACGTCACACACCTGATGTGACGTCATATAGATGCAGAATGTTTTTCGAATAACTTTTTCGTATTATAAAAACCACGCACAAATATTATTAAAATTTTTATTTATTAATTAAATTAATAATTTATTTCCTTAATAAATAGTTGGCTGTTGTCTGCTGCGTAACTTACCTTTTATTTCTTCAAAATTATTATTTTTTTTATGTTGAAGGAATTCTTTGGAGAAGCGTAAGAATAAAGATGTGAAAATGGAGAGAAATATAGAAGCAAGAAGACACAAACACAGCAACAATAGAAGAAAAAACAACATAATAATAATTATTAAAAACATAAAATAAAAATAAAAAATTGAAGTAAATTGAGAAGTAGAAAAAAAAATAATAAATTTCATGTCGAAAAAAGTTTTAATAAGAAATAACATGAGAGAAAAAAAGCAAAATTTATGTAAAAAGCCCTCACCGAAATTTTTTTTTATAATAATTATATATATATATTTATAATTATAATCTACGAGAATATATAGTATGAAGATTTAACACAGTAAAGATTAATTTTTTTTAAAAAAAATGTATGGGAATAAGAAAAATAAAAGGAGAAAAAAAAAAATTAATTAACGAAAAAAAACGAAAAAAAAACACAAATCAAGATTACAAAAAAAAAGAACAAAATAATATTGAAATCCCTAATTAAAACGGGACTAACTAATTAAATGGAGAGAGAAAAAAAAAAAAAAGAAAAAAACAACAGCGAAATAGTTAAAAATATAGAATTAATTAATAAGATTTTTTTGAGTCAGACACTTAAAAATTGTTTAAAAAAAAAAATCGGGGAATTTTTATTAATAATAATAATACACCCTGTATTAAATTGTTTTAGTTAATTATTATAGGGGGAAAAAAATCATTCAAGTAATTCGCCCCCTTAAAGTTCCCATAGAGTTAACATAACGTAATTAATAAGAAAGCTTCGCCGCATAGCCAGTTCTCGCGGAGGAAAATAAATTCGCACGTGCCGGTATTTAAAATTTAAAAGTGCCAACTCAGACTGAATTTTCAAACAACGAGCTATAAATTTAACCATAAAATTTAAAAAAAGAAAATTTTTAACTAGACGTGAATAAAAATTTTAAATCTACGCCAACTTAAGCAAAAATCTCTTATAGGTGATATTAACGAGTTGGCCTGTAGGATTGTTCAATCTATCTTGTCTTTATTGAAAATGCGACGAATTACTTGAATAAAAAAATATTTGTATGAATGGGCCGTTTTAAGCGTCTGACCGCTGGAGGAAAATAATACTCAAAAAAGACACAAAGTGACGCACATTGAATAATATTATAATTATAATATATTTTAAAGAGCGCAAGAATCTAAAAGTAAAAAGAAAAAACAGATTATAATATAATGGAGACTACGGTTAATTAAATATTGGAAATAGAAAAACGAATAATTATATATTATAAAGGAGAGAGAGAGATAAAGGAGGATAGGACAAGAATAATTATATCGATTTTTTTGTTTTTTTATAACCATCATTAATTAATAATAACTATAATAAGAGAAAAGAGATATTTAGAATAACATTTTTTTTTTAAGAGTTGGATACAATTTAAAAATTTTTTGCTTTTTTTTTAAATTTTTTAAAATGATGAAAAGAAAAAAAAATTATTAAAAACAGCATAAAAAAAATTATTTATGCTGCTTTTAATTGTTTTTTTTGTTTTTTAAACTCAATATTTTCGTTAAAAACTATTATTGTTTTCTTTTTTTTAAAAAAAAAGAAAAACAGAGAAATAAGAGAGAAAAAAATGAAGAGAGATGAAGAGATAGAAGAAGAGAATGAAGAAAAAACAAATACACACAAAATTATTATTCGAAGATCGATTGAAAATAATAATAAGTTTAGAAAAATAATGAGTAAGAGAGAGAGAAAAAATTAAAAAAAAAAAATTTTTTGTAAGGACAAGAAAACACGAAAAATTGACGAGAAAAGTGACGAAAATAACGCAAAAGGAACAAAACTTTCTGTAGCGGGAAAAATCCCGTCTCGCGTTAGACTTACTTTATGAACGACGCCCACCAATACTGCAATGCATATGAAAACTAATTACTACGCATTAGAATATTGACAGACAACGTTCCGAAAGTAAGCAACTACATGAAATAGGAAAAAATAACCCACAAACATTTTACAGTGTTGTTAGACAATGTTAAAACTCAACAAAAAGTAGCTAACATATCCCTATAAAATGCCTTAAAATTTTTTAATAAAGAAAAAGTTGTTCCTGCGTTAATTTAGCACAAAACTCAATACAATAAGAAATTTGCATAAATTAAAAGAGCTTTTAAGTGGAGGGAGGGGAGGAAAAAATTTCCGAGATGGCTGCTTCAAAATAGAGCGATTGAACAGCGCTATCGAACAATACATTTTTTGCTTCTTTAAAAAATCAAAAATAAATTTTTTTTCAACTTTTTTTTAATTATTATAAAATTACAAAAATACTTTTTTTTTTTTCGGTTAAAAAAAAATTTTAAATTAAAATGGAAAAAAAAAAAAATTATTATCAAAATGGAAGTTCAAAAGAGATTCAACGCCTCATTTTTACTCTCTCTCACACTTAATTAAAAATCATATTATACTAATTATTATTATTAAATGGAAGTTTTTGTTTTTCGTGTAAATAACAATCGACTTAAAAGACGCAAAAAAAAAAAATTAAAAAAAAATTATTCACTTGAATATGTAAAAAAAAAAAAAAAAATTACAACCAAAAAAAAAATTAGCTGCTCAATTTTTTTTTTTTTCTCTTCTTCTAAAAAAAATATTATTAAATAAGATGAAAGAAAAAATATTTTCTAGTATATCATAATTAAGAAAATCACGTTAAATATTAAAAAAAAAATGAAAGGAACTTAAATTTCGAGATTACAAAAAAAAAATATTAAAAACTAAAAAAAAAAAAAAACTAATAAAAAATGAAAAAAAAGATAAATAAAAAATTATGACTTGATTATAATGAGATAATTAAAATGTTGGAACGACTTCGAAAGATAAACAAAAAAAAAATCACTTGTGAGAAGAAGAAAAAAAAATACGTCAGAATTATAATTGTTATAGATTTTTCCCGCGTTTATTCATTACAAAAAAATTTAATTCTATAAAATAAAAACAAATTTTAAACAAAAAAAAAATTTTTTTTGTTTCCTAAAAAGGGGTTTAAATCTTAAATTTGCCATTGAACAAAACCCGTTTATCAAAAGTAAACAAACAATTTTAAGGAGAAAAATTTGTTTCCCCATCTTATAAACGGGGTTTAGTCCTTCAAATCTCTTTTAGACAAAACCCGTTTATCAAAAGCAAAAAATAAATTTTTTTTACATAAAAATGAATTCCAAAAAAAACACGATTAGGAATTTTTAATGACGTCATTAATCTTTTTTGCAAGACGGCACGTGCGCCTCTCGTCAATGTATATGACGTCACCAGCGGGGTAAAAATCTTACGGGAAGAATAATTCTGACATTTTCTTCTCTCTCTCCATCAATCATCATTCATATTCTTTTTTTTTTTTTAATAATGTGCACCTTAATAATAATAATGGGGTTTTTTTTTCTTCAAACAATTTCACTTATATAAACACATTTTTTTTTTCTTAGGAAGATAGAAAAAAAAAAGACAACACTCTCGGGTAACAATTAAATAATTTTTTTTGTCTTCTTCCCTTTGAAAAAAATATTAATAAACTCTTCAATCGAAACTCTCTCTTAAATTTCTCTGTTTTTCTTAATCAAAAAAAAAAAAAAAAAAATTAAAACTCAAAAACTATTTTTAATGAAAAATGTGAAGGCACCTCATCTCTGTAGGGAGTGGAAAAAAGTGTTTTGATAAAAAGAAGGGGTTAAGTGACCTAAGAAAAAAAGCCACGCCCCCTTTCTCTCCTCATTTGGTTTGAAGAATGTTTTGATATGCATTGTGTGTGTAAAAAGTGCGAAAACGGATAACAACGAAACCGCGCCCCCTGAGCCCCTACCCATTAAAATTAAGACATGTGGGAAGATATGCCTAGCCGGAAGTGCGTCAATGAAATAAAGCAGATTCAATTTTTATTTTTTGGAAACACCCTGTATTATCTATGGAGATTAATGCTGTAAATTTAGAAAAGCACTTTTAAGCTTTAAAAACACCTGAAATAACCTTTAAAAAAATCTTATTTTAAACCCAGATTTTGATAAACTTAAGTGTCTTTCAGTAAATAACTCCTTCATTAATGTGCCTTTCAATAATTTCCACTCGCACTTTGAGCAATAGCAACGATAGTATTGAGCATTAACTTTTTGTAAAAAAAAAAAAAATATTTTCAATATAAAAAAAAGATTTTGTCCTATTCGATTTTCGTAGGACTAAGCTCGTTTATCAAGAGTAAACAAAACACTTTTTTTTTTTTAAAACGATTAAAAAAAAAAGTTTTGTCCTATTAGATTTTCGTAGGACTAAACTCGTTTATCAAAAGTAAACAAAGCACTTTTTTCATAAAAACGATTAAAAAAATAAAGTGTAGAATTTAGAGACCGGAAGTTAATTTTAAAATTATTCACACATTGGAAATTTCTTTGATCTATTATATTATAGCAATTACCAATTCTTAACGAGTTTAAATTAAACAAAAGTATATAAAAAAAATTTTTCGGGGAAAAAACGGGTTTAGTCCTTAAAATTTCCATTGGACAAAACCCGTTTGTAAAAAGTAAACAAAGCCTTTTTTTTTTTTTTACTTTAGAAAATAAAAGTATTTAGAAGCGAGATTTTGAGCTAGAAATTTAAACATCGTCTAAAAGTTAATAATAATAATTCTCGTCGATTTAATATTGATTATAATAATACAGGGTGTTCCTAAAAATGCTGCCCCCTGCCCATTAAAAAAAGCATCAGTGTATTAATAAAAAAAACTCGTCGTCGTTTGTGGTTAAGAAATGTCGGTCATTTGTATATCATTACAGTATAAAGATGAGCCTTAAAACCCCTCAAAAACACCTTTTTTTTTAAAAAAAGTGCCCAAATACGTCATCCACCGCAAAAAGTTTTTGCTTTTTTAAATTGTATCCCGCCTCCCAAAAATCAAAACAATAAAAAAAACAAGTTCCCTTTAGGTTTCCAATTAGGCGATAAAAGGTTTTCTCTGTGTAAAAATATATAGAAGTCCATAGTTCATTTTTTCCATTTTCTCTTTTTGTTTTTTTGAAATACAAAGACGAAAAATTATGTTTTCAATTTTTCTTCATTGTTTTTTTTTTTTTTTCGTCTTTTTGATAATATTTTGATGAGCTTTTATGTTTTAAATTCTCTTAATTTTTTTTTTTATATATAAATTCAAATAAAAATTAAATTAAAAAAAAACCCACACACTTGTTCCACATTTTCAATGATAAAAGAGCACCACATTTCCCCTGATCATCTTCCAAACCCACCAATCACTCTTTTTGATATTTAAATATTATTATTGATATGTTATCGATTTCTTTTTCCGAATAAAAAGGTTTTTTTTTTTTTTTTGGAAGGGGAAAAAAAAAAAAATAATAATAAACTAATTAACTTCATCGATCAATACCATGAAAAATTTTGACCTAAGAACATAAAAGATAAAAAAAAAATGATAAACAAATTTTGACAAAAAAAATTTTAGTTGAAAAAACACAAAAAAATTATAAAAAAAAAACAAAAATGAGTTAAAGAATGTAGTTAATTAGTTTCACCTTTTAAGCGAAAAATTACCTCAAAAAAACTTCTAATTTTGAAAACAAAAATTCTGGCGATTAAGACACATACATACACACACAAAAACAAAAAATTTAAATATTTTGATCGATGATTAACTTAAAAAAAAAAAAAAAAACACTACTCTGATCGATTGATTAAATTAATTGATATACCTAATGTAAAAACGACAGAAGAAGAAGATAATTTTCAAAGATCCGATCGATCGATTGATCACTTCGATTCCACATCTCGTTGAAATCGACGCACAATTTTTTCTCTAAAATCTAGAAGAAAAAAAATTAAATCTTCTTGTACTTTTAAGAGGGTGTGGTTTAGTCACTAGAAGCTCCTCCTCCTCCCGCGCGAAACAAACTCGCACTTTTTATAGAACTCGCATTTTGTTGTTGTTTGTTTGGAGAGATGAAAAACAAAAATAACGATAGAAGGAAAAAAAAAAAAAGCTATTTAATCCCGGTTTCCGGTCCGATTCGGTTGCACTTCCGCTCACTTAATATAAGACCACGGAGATATATACTTTTTTGTTTGTTTTTATGTAAAAAATATGTTGTTCTTTTTCTTCTTCTCTTTTTTTTTCTTCGCAAAAACGTTGATTGAAGATTTATAGAGAGAAAAAGATGTTTCGTACGTTTACTTCCGCTTCCGGATAAGTTTTCCTCGGTTTTTTTTTAAAAAAAAAACAAATAATAATGATGAAGAAAAAAAACAAAAATGTTGGAGAGACCACAAAAAAAAAAAAAAAAAAATTAAGGAGAAAGATGAGAGACTCAGATTGTCGACTTGGAAAACGAGACTCGCAAATGACTCGATTCACTCAGCTGAAAATTGTGCATTTTCTATTAAAAAAAAAAACAAGATTAATTAAGTTTTGCGATTAATTAATTAAATCGATGAAGACTTACAATTAAGGCCATTACTGCCTCTTCCATTGAACCCATTTGAACCAAAGCCATCTTGCGATCTTTCCTGTAAACAAAAACGAATGATTTAAAATTTTGAAACTTTCAAAATCCGAGTCAACATTATAATTAAAGTTCCTCCAAATGTCTGTTCAGTTACTAGATTTAAGAACCTGGAACAGGAATTTGGTTACTCAGTATCAACGTTATAGGATTTAGGAACTGAGAACGTCTTCGACAAATCGAAACTGCGTTGGTCGTTGATTTCAGTCGAGATTTTACATCGACGAGCAACACTAGTTTCGATATCTCGAAAACGTTCTCGAGGCGTTTCTAAATCTATGACATTGATACCGAACAGATATTTGAGTAAGCCGAATTCCCCTACACATTTCTGGAATCACAAAAACAGTTCACTCAACTCATGTTATCTGCATTTTCAGAGCTAGTAACAAAAGTAAACAAACAATGGAGTGACATTTTAACGTATGTCACCAACATCAACAACTTATTGAGATCTGCAGCTTATTACAGCAATTTGTCATTTAGAAAATTCTCTACGGTACATACGGTTAACAACGAGAAGGAAGGTTGTCAATGGCGTAGCTCAACAAAAGGTTTTGAGACTCTCAAAAGCGCAACAAAAACTTGTCTTCAAAGTGTGATTTGATTCTTGGTCCTGATCGAAAAGACTCAACTTCTTAAGGTAAGGAAGCAAGCCTCGAATATCACAATTAAGCCAAACTTCGCATCCTGCAGAGAGTGTAAAAGACTTTCTCAAAAGTCGAGCAAAATACAACCTCGTTCCGACCAGCGTTACGCTTTGATCCAAGCAACCACATTCTCGTTTCACGTTAGTTTTTAGATCCTACCTCCTTGCGCGAGACTCTTAAAGACTCGGTTAATAACCGAGCACAACTCTACTATTGAAGCTCATAGGAGTTTAATATTAAAAAGTAAACTTACGCGAAAAATTTGAAGGCTTTGACGACGCAATTGTTTCTGATAAAAGCCTGAGTAATATCTTCCTCGCTCACGTTGGGTCTAAACACAATAAAATAACAATTAAATCCGAGATCCATTAATACAGAGAATGTTTATTAATTAATTTTTGACTTACGGAATGTTAGACAAGTGTAAGGTAGACGAAGGTGGATAAATATTCTGATAATTCTTTGAGCCGGGTTTCTTAAAGCGATGCAACCCCGAGTTAGTGTAATCTTTGGTTAACCCGGTATCCTAAACAAAAACAAATAAAAGGTTTACAAAGTCACATTCTAATCGGGTCCAATGCTTAGGAACTTACTGGTTGGCCTTCCTTTGGCATTTGGACGGACTGATGCTTGGACGCCATGACCCGCATATGTTTGCCAAACACCTTGATTTTGTCCAAGTGGGTTTTAGCTACAAACAAACAAAAAACAAAGAGTCAAAAAAAGGAACCACAAGAGAAGAGACGCAAAGGTTTCTATGAGCTCCTCTTTTTTAAATCTAATAATTATTCCACATTTAAAACTACAAATTTTAAACTAAGTAAATCGGTTCCTACTATTTTAAAATCAACAATTCGCTTTTAAAGAATTAAAGTCTCCATTTAAATAGTAGCCTACATTTTCACACCAATTAACACGAAGATTTCACCATATCAACTATAAAATCATACACTTCCTTCTAAAAAAAACTAATCCCTCTCATAAGAAAAGCTATCTCAGTACGGAAAATCTAATCTCGAAAACCCTTCCTGCGAGTAAAACAGAGAGAAAGCCGGAAACGTGAATTATAATGTTGTTTTTTGTGCTTACCCAACTGCGCCTGGTGAGTTTCCGCCATCTGAATTAAGGCATTGTCTTTGCGGTTGAAGAGAATTTTGACCCTGAATACATCCCCGTACACTCCTATCGGAACAAAAACACAAACATACATCAACGTTAAACATCATTTCCGCTTTTCAATTCTCTTAATAAACAAAACTCTCTCTCACACAAACAAACGAACGAACGACATTTGTTTATCTCTCTGAATTGAATGAACATTCTTCGCCATTCACTTCTCATCCCACAAAAAAAAAAATTATAAATATAATAAAAATTTAAATAAATATAATATTTTAAAAGTCATCGCAACATTTATAAAAAATTAATATTGTATTTTTTGGAGGAAAAAAAATGAGAATTTTGATATTGTTTTTTTATGGAACGCTATCGAACCAACAAAAATGTATTACTAAACTTCGAAAAAAAAATATATATATATACCACATTATTATTAACGAAAATGATGATAGATACTAAGACAGATGAATGTTAAGTACAATAAACTATAAAAATCACGAGCAAAATCAATTTAACACTATTTTTTAATGGAGTGTCCATATCTTCAATTTGAAAAGTATGGAAGACAAGGACACTCTCTGATAATTATTCATGAATTTTTTAGTTATTGTACTTGATATAGAATTTACAAAACTTCAAAAAAAGCAATCAACAAAATTCTTTCACAGAAAATCCAACATTTAATGTAATTAAATTTTTTTTTTTTCGATGTTTATTATTAAGTTTTGTGGATACGACTCGAGTTCCTTAAAAAATTATTCTTATTATTAAATTTTATGCAAAATTTTTTTGGGGAAGTATTAAATAAATTTGAAATGTAGAAAAGTGCAACATAAAAAAAAACTGAGCAAGGCAAATATATAATAATAATAATAATAATAATAAAATAAATGATTTTTGGTTTGTGGGTGGTTTTTGGTTTTTGAAAAAAAAAAAGGGAGAATAATATTTGAAAGATAAAAAAAAAAATATTAAAAAAAAATAAATAAATAAGAGAGAAGTTTTTTATGCGAAGAAGTGAACATTACTCAGATTCAAAAAAAAATAATAAAAAAACAAAAAACCTCAAATTCAAAAAAAAAAAAAAAATCAATTAAAAAAAAAAGCAAAAATTAAAAATGAAATTTTAAGATAGAAAAAAAAAAAATAAAATATGAATTTAAAAAAAAAAAACCTAAAAAAAAAATTAAGCAAAACCGCGTTTTAATTGTTTTTCCCAATAATATTCATAAAAAATTTTTTTAAATTTCTTTAAAAAATTGAATTTTGTGAATGTAAACAAACAAAATTTTAAACAAATTTCACGTTTAAAACCCAACATAAAAACATTAAAAAATCACATTTTCCTCGGTTTTAAATCAGAAAAATAGAAAACAAAACTAAGAGGGAAAAACAAATGAAATGACGAAACGTAATAGAAAAAAAAAACGCTAAAACGCGGTTTTGAAAAAATAAAAAAAAAAGCAAAATGCAAAAAAAAAAAAAAAAAATTAAAAACATTGATTAAAAAATAGAAATCAAAATAATAAAAACAAAGTGCTTAATCTAACGTACCAAAAAGGGTAAAGAGAGCATCTGGCGTAACCGTCTTTATAAAGTGGAGGATGCACAGCACAGCAAGTAGATTCAATAGGTAGCAGAGGTCAATATAGGTAGGCAATTAAGGTGGTTTTCAATATAATTGTTTTTTTTGTATATTGTAATTAAGTGTCCGAGCGACAACACACATCGATAACAGGAAGTAGAAGATGAATCCCAAAAAAACAAACAACGTTCGAAAAAATAAATTTTCCGAATTTTTTTTGTTTTGTTTTGCGGAAGAAAATTATAATGAAAATTAAAAAAAAAACACAACACAAAACAAAAAAAATTTTTTGTTTGTCATATTTTTTGGGAGTAGAAGAAAATATGAAAAAGAAAAAAAAAAAACATGGCTTAAGTGAAAAAATTTTTTTTTGTAATGAGAAATATTAACAATCATAACAAATAATTAAAAAAAAAATTAAAATAAAAAAATAATTATGCAAAAAAAAAAAAAAATTAAATGTTAACGAATTTTTTTTTTTGCATAAAATACTCACACAACAAAAAACAAAATTTTGCACACAAAAAATAAAATTTTGCACACAAAAAATAAAATTTTGCACACAAAAAATAAAATTTTGCACACAAAAAATAAAAGAAGTTAACGTGCGGATTAAAATAATTAATTTTTGAGTTAAAATTTTACTTTATAAAAAGGAAAACGAATGGAAATTGTGATCAATAAAATCTCGATTTTTACCGGAGAACCTCTTGATACCTAACCATCAAAAACTGAGTTCCTTTTAAATGTTAGCCACCCTTATAAATAGTTCTTGAACCTATAATCACTTATATCTACCTAGTAAAAACACTGAACAAGTCGAAAAGCCATTTGAAAAGACATTACAATGGAGATATCGGGAACCCAAATCAGTAGCGTTTCCCCGAGTCTCTTCAAACAGCGAGCAATAAATTCCTGGTTTTTAACTCCTATTTCATCGCTTTTAATTATTTCTTTCCACAAAACCACGCAACTATTTTGAAAGACCCAACAGTCTCGCAAAATGCAATACCCCCCTACATCTGTCTTTCAGGTAGTTCTACCTAGTTCTAAGAGAACTGTTCTACTCCTTTAATCATCTTCTAAGAATGAAGAATATTTATCAAAATTTTAATAAACCTGTATCACATTCAGGAAGAAGTTTATCATCCCTTTTACTAAGCTTTGAAACATTTTCAAGAATCTAGATCATTTTTAATGGAACCTTCCAAACTCTTTTACTGATCCGTGTAGCACATTTCTCAAGACCTTCGCCGAGACAAAAATCACTTTTAGAAACTCTGCGACATCATAGAAAACCCTTCACCTAAGACTCATATTGAACTCTTAAAGACTCATTCCTAGTGAACCCCTACAGCACTTTAAATCATTCTTTACGGAACCTCCAAACTCCTTCGCTGATCCACCTAGCTCTTTCGAAAAGCCTCAACTAATAGAAACTCCGCACCTTGAAGGATCTGGACTCAGAAATAAACTCTTACACCTATCTTAAAATATCACTTTCCAGTAGAAACCCCCTAAATCGAAATTTCAGTGATCACAATAATTATTATAAACCATTTTTTGATAACTGTTAATAAAAATAAATATGAAACTGAAGGGTGGAGCCAGTTGTCATGCTGAAAACAAATTGCAAAAATAAAAAAAAGATAATTTACTTTTAAAGAAAAAAAAATTCAATTAATTAGAAGAACCTGCACTATAAAAACAACACGAACACAAAAACACTATAAACGTTGTTAATAATTAAAAATGAACCTAACGAAAGAAGAAACTTAAAAAAATAAAATGAAAAGAATTTATGAAAATTAAAAAAAACAGTTAATTAAAAAAGAAAAAGAATTTATAATAATAAGATTTTTAAATTGAAAGCAAAAGGTAGGGGAGCTATTTAAATGATTTGTTTACCTCTTCGTTGAGATTATTAACGAGCAGGACACATCCTGTTTGGGGTTGGCCGGGCATGCGGATGCCGGCCATTCCGAGCGCGGCTGAAGAGTTGGGGCTGGGCAGCATGAAGCCGGTGAGCGGAGACGGAGCTAAAAGCACACGGCAAAAACATTGGCGAAACGGAAAGTTAATTTCACGCAGGAACAAAAAATAACAGTGTTAGGGTTAATCAAATAATAAAAAGAAAAAATAAAACAAAAAAATTAAAAAGGAGGGAAGACAGTAAAACTCCTGTTATCCGACAATTATTGGACACAAACGGGGGAGACAAAAAGCTCTTAAAAGTTTAAGAGCTCAACACGCGTGAATTAAAAAAATAAATAAATATAGAAAAGGAACTTGGATTCACCTTTTCTAACAAACGAGTTAAACAAAATGTTTTGTATAACTCAACAGAAAACTTTGTCGAGGTTGAAGAAGAACATTCCAAAAATTGGAACTTTTACGTTTGCTTTTTCCCTTTAAAAAATTTTAGAAAGAAATTCTAAAACCAATTTTAAACAAAATAGAAGCCTCGTTAAAATCTTTCGGAAACTCGTACCCAACTTTTGAACCTACTCAGAAGTTCTCTTAAACCTTAAAACAAACTTTGAAAAGCTTTTCACCAAAGT
This sequence comes from Polydesmus complanatus, assembly GCA_034692225.1. Taxonomy (NCBI): domain Eukaryota; kingdom Metazoa; phylum Arthropoda; class Diplopoda; order Polydesmida; family Polydesmidae; genus Polydesmus; species Polydesmus complanatus. The sequence continues at coordinate 10,397 of JAQGAZ010001249.1, read as the reverse complement.
TTTTTAAACTTGAAACAAGTTACTCAAAACTTCAGCTTAAAACATATGAACGTTCGAAAGTACTAAGCAGAAACTTTTAGAATATTCTAAACAAACTTTTTGCACCATTTAAGAGTTCAACTCGCCTTCCAAGAACTACCAAATGCAATTTTGAGAACCTGAAAAACCCAGAACATTCATCTGAATCTATCTACTTGGCAAACCGAGTTCCGAAAAATTTCAAGAAGCCAGTTTCTTTTTTTAAATAATAAAAAGTTTTCAGAATGATAAAGGGGCGGGGGAGACACGAGAAAGAAATGTGTTTTTTTCCTAATTTTAGTCGATAATTTGGGATAACAGGATGAATTACTGTAGTTTAAAGAAGCGTAACAGGAACCTCCGACAGCCTGTGTGTAGGCGGCGAGAGGAGCTCCGAGCCCGTGCACGGCGAACGGAGACGAGGAGAACACTCCCGAACCTATAAGAAATGAGATTAATTTAAGGTCCTGACGAAAGATGAAAGACTCAAGATGCTCACCACCGATGGCCAGGGCAGAGTCCAGAGCTATGTCTCCCGTAGGAAGATTATGGTTCGTGTAGTCCCGGCTCTTATCGTTGTTGTACTTGACGTTCAAGTGCGTCAATTTGGAATACTCGATGCGTAAAGTACAGCACGAGTTATAAATGTTCTGTCCATCCAACGACTGAAATAAAAAAAGTTCCCAATTAGAAAATCAATAAAATAAATTGAAAACAGAAATTTTACGAGCCCAAAACTTCATCGCGTTTGTAACACACAAATTGCTTCTAATTTTAATTAATAATTCATCTTCCCCATTCTATTAACAACTCTTATTCTAAACAAAATTCTCAGTGAAAATCCTTCTCACAAACGGAATTCCTACTCTTAAAAATAATTCTCATTCGAAAATAAATACGTTAAAGGACGGATAAAAAAGATTTTAAATGAAAAAAAAAAACAAACAATATGATCCATGTCGGTATTAAAATACTGTAGAAAAAAATTCAATTACGAGAATAAATCCCTAAAGTAACAATAAGCTCCTAGCAAAACCTCAAATTCCAAAAAAAAAAAAAAAATCCCTATCGGATTAAAATAGAAAAATTGTTGAGACAAAGAAACATCCTACAAAATCAACAAAAATCGTTATATAAATAATGCACTAAAAAAAACGTATTACAAGTATAAAATAAATCCCTATCATAAAACTAAATAATTTAAAATAGAAATCCTTTAGTCTCCAAACTGACAAATCCCTATAAAACTATAAAATCTCCCTATAAAAAAACCCCCCAAAATAATAAAATATTCCTCTAACAAAAATACCACAAATTATAAACAAGAAAATGATCCTAATCAAAAAAACAAAATCAATAGAATCCTTAAATCCATTCATTGATTAAAAAACCTTACACAAAATTTAATCTAAAACCACATTAATAAAAGCATTTCCTTTGAAGCAGCGATAAAAGTTTGGGCCGCGAGTGAGCCTCAGTGAGTGGTACTGACCAGCTTCGCGTTTTGCGCGGTAACGGCGTCTGGATACTGGATCAGAGCTTGGAATGTGTCTGCACGAATTAAAAAGTCATCGTTAATTAAGGCAATCAACATTAAGATTAAAACACAAGCAGAGGAAGATTAAAAAGTCTTACTGTTTTTGGTAAATGTCACTATCTTGAGAACTTTTCCCACCCGAGAAAATATCTGCCAACAAAAACAAAACATTTAAATAATTATGAAATAATCACAACAGGTTACAAAAACTATTATTTTAAAGACATTATATAAGAAACAACTTGTAAAAAAAAAAAAAAAGTTCCGTATTCGAATATCTCATAAAATGAATTCAAGTTCCTCAAAACGCAAGTTCTGTTTCCTCAAAACTACTCGGATACTCTTAAAACAGGATTTCGGGTTCTTCACAAATCTAATTTTAATATCTCAGAAACACTTATAATCTAATTATTATAAGCCAATTTTCAAACATGTCTAAATCTAAAATGTCTACGCAAAAAAAAGAATAGATTATTGAACCATCTGAATTGAATTCTTCTCTCCATTTATATAAACCGTTTAACCTCAACGACTGCTTCGGATAATACAAAGAATTGAAAAGTTTAAGAAATTTTTCCCCTAATTCAAATTATGATTAATGAAAAGAGAGGCTTCAATTAATAATTAGAAGGGAGGGGGAAACCTCGTTTCATCGTTCGCAATGTTCCGGTGCCTTTGAAAACGACGAAACGAGCCGAAAAAAAAAAAAAAGCTTTTAAAAAAGAGCGAACAAAAGGTCTTTTAGCTCTGCTTCCGGTCCTTTAAAAAGCATTTCTCCCCTTATTCCGAGAAGCCTCAAGGGGTGGAGGTGCTGGGGGGGGATAATGTAAACAAAGAAGGAGGAGCTAAAAATACACCTCCCCCCCCCCACTCGGAGCAGAAAGAGGTGGGCGGGAGAGGGGAGAGTGGAAAGGCAATGTGGTGATATGGCTTCGATCCGAATGTAAACAAGCGAAAAGCAATTGACAGATAAACATCCTCTCACGTGTCTCCCTATTAATAATTCCAAGCGCTGTCAAAGCGAATGAGAGAGAGTAAACAGAGCTCCAAGACGAACACGCAGGGAGAGAGAGAGAGAGAGAAGACGCTCCCCCCCAAGCCAAACCAACACACAGCGCCAAACGAAAAACGAAGCGCCGCCAAAATAAAATACTTTTTGGAACTTTTCTTTTTTTTTTTTTTTTTTAAAAATGAAATTGATAAAGAGAGAAAATAAATAATAATGTTACCGTGGAGAGTACGTCTAGGTTGACGGGATAAAGCATCTGTTCGACCATGACTCTGAGAACGCTGTTGGGTCCGCCCTGCACCTGCTCACTGTGGTTGTGGTTGGCCAGGGCTTGAGCCGCGTGAAGAGCCGCCTGGGTGTTGACGTGCTGCTAACCACACCAACCGAAAACAACAATCAATAATTATTATAACGCATAATATAATAAATAAATAAAACCAATATAATCTTTGGTTGAGAGACTAACCGCGTTGGAGTGAGTCGAGTCCGTCTTCAGCTCCTTGTGGTTCGAGTACTGGATGAACACGCTCCTCCCTCTCAGCTGAGCCATGTTGTTGGGGAAGTAGTCGACCATGGACTTGGCAGAAACCTCGTCGGCCATCTCCAGGAATGCCTGATGACGACAAAAAAAAAACACATTTGCATAAAAGAGAAATTTGGAACACGCCTCTATGTTAATTTTAAAAGGATTTACGTTGCTAAATCCCATCGATTTATTACGTTAAAATTCTTGAAATTTTACTATTAAATCTCATCGTTAAATCCCCCAATCGCTAAATCCCATCCATTTATTTTATTTTTAAATCTCATCAATTTATTACGTTGAAATCTCGCGCCTTTTTCTATGTTATAAACTTATTAATTTACTACGTTAAATCTCATCAATTTATAACATTAAATCCCTTTCTTTTTTCAACGTTAAATCCCTTTCTTTTTTCAACGTTAAATCCCATCAATTCATAAAGTTAAATCTCAATTTACAACCCTTAAATCTCAATTTGTGTTACCTGGTTTTTGCCCTTGAGGACCAGGACGTTGGTGACCCTACCAAAGGGCATGCCCATCTGGATGATCTCGGTCTCGGCCACATCGCTGGGAATGCTTCGAATGTGGATGACGCGAGAGGGTCGGTTGCTCTGGTTACTCTTATCCAGCTTCACCTTCTTCGCTTCATTGTTGTTGTCAGAGTGGTTGTTCTGCGGGCTCATCATACCACCATTACTCACAGTGACGGACGTTGACTGCGAAAGGAGCTCGTCTGATCCACGCTATTATTAACAAACAAAACAAAAAAACAACAAACCCCATTAATCAATACACTTTCAAAAAAAAGTCACTTATCAGCGCGCGCGTCATACGAGAAAAAGTCAATCCGCAGTTCTCATCATTACGTCACACACACAAACAAAAACGCACGTGCCAACCACGTCACCAAAATACAATAAATTAACTGCCGCTTCCCACAAATACTTCACGGCGCACGTGCGAGCGGCGACGACGTCATTAGAGATAGGAAGCCCAAGCTCCCGTCGTGACGTCACGAGGGTTAAACTAATTAGCGCGAGGAAGGCGATAGAAATCAAGCGGTAATTAAGGAAGTGACGGGAGCTGATTAAACACCTAGCATCATTATTTATGCATAAGGAACAGAGAGAGAGTGTCGGTAGGTGGCGCCCAACGCAACTCTTAATTAATTGATGATGAAACATCGATTTTTGTTTCTTAATGCAATTAATTATTATTATCATTCCATTCCAACTTCCCTCCTCCTTCTCACAGCTGTTATTTTTTTTATACAGTATGTCTCAAACACATTCCAATATTTAAAACGTTCGAAGAGTAGAAAATGGCTCTAAACATTTTCTATCTTTTGACCCAGAAAAACACACGTTTGAAACTTTCAAAACAACGGAAACATGTGTCTGAAACATTTTTCTTTAAGCAACAAAAAGCTGCAACATTTAGTTTTTTAAACCCGGCTTTACCGCTGAAACATTTCTCCCAGACACATGTTTTTACCTTCAAAATCAATTTTGTTTGTTTGTTTTTAACATAACTTGTATAACAGGGTGGTGGGCGCCCCCCGTGAAGCTCGGTATGTGCGCATGCGCCATGGGTGGCGGTGGCATATACCTGCTCATCGTCAACAGATGGCGCTCGCCTTCACCAAAACAAAAATAAAAAACTCTTCGGAACAAAAATTTTAATAAACAAACCGCCGTCGACATCACGAGTGACGTCATGATTATGATAGTGAAGGGGGGTAATTAACATTAAAAAGCGTTAATTAAAGATTTGGTCTTACCATGTGATTAGGAGAGGAGAAGGTTGCGCGAGGACACAGCGGAGGAGAGGAAGGCACGGAGAGAGTGATGAAAACGAGAGAGAGAGAGAGATGATGCGCCGAGGGGAGGCGCTGCTGTACGCCGAGGGTCATACACCTCGCTCAACCTATACCCGCCTCCTCCCACCACCGACGTCATCAAAACACGAAACTTATTTGGAAATTAATGGAAATGAAATAAAACCGATAAATCGAGGTTTTAGATTACATTCAAAAACCAATAAAATATCAAAAAAAAAAAAAAAGGAAAAACGATAAATCGAGGTTTTCGGTTACGTTAAAAATTAAAACCATAAATTTGAAGTTTTTAAGTAAAGTTAAGTAAAATTAAAAAAAGAAACCTTAAATCGAGGTTTTCGGTTTACATTGAAACCTAATAAAAATGATAAATCGAAACTAGGAACAAATTTAAAAACGTTAAATCGAAGTTTTCTCTTACATTAAAAACTAATGAAAAAAACAAAACGATAAATCGAGGTTTTAACTTTTAAGTACTGTACTGTAAAGTCAAAAACAAAACGATGAATCGAGGGTTTTTCCCCCGGTGCATTGAAAACGATAAATCGGGGTACATTCAATAATGTTAAAAGCTTTTCCATAGAAAAAGCAAAAGCGACCAATCAGGGGGGTTTTCCAATTTTTTTTATTTTTTAAATCAGGCGCACGTGCGTTAAAAAGAGATGGCGTGACGTCAGCTGGCCTGACTCCGATTCCCTCGATTACGTCACTAAAAAAATGCACAGATTGTAATTCTCTCTTTTTTTCCCCCCTTTATAATATTATTAGAACGACGACGACGAATATTTCGGACCGCATAAATAACACGTTGATCCGAGCGTAACGTAAGCTCGTAACGTAACGCAGATGGAGTGGAAGTAAAAGCGTCTTAAGGGTGGGGTGGGGGAGTGGGTGGCGGGTATCAAGTTCTATCCGCCATCCACTTCTCATTTGATTCGACAGCCACGCCACCTACGCCACAATACACCACACTCTCAAAATGGAAATTTATATCCCCCCCACCCAACAACCCTTGGAAGGGGTTTAATAAAGCACACGCGCCGTATACGCCAGCAGGTGGCGCTCCCAACATTTTAATATTACAACTTACATTACATTCCGAGGTAAATATATGGAAATGTTTACGCGCATGCGCACAATTTCTTTACACACCAAAAAAAAAAAAAAAGATTATGAAAGAGAAGAAGGGGGAAAAAAAAAAAAAAAGAATGTTTTCTAAGAAATTGAGGGTTAAGCTCCCCGTTATTCTTACACGGCGCATGCGTCGACCAAATCGGGGTTAAAATCCAAATGAAAAATGTCGATATAACGAAATTAACATTATTATTAGAAATTTAGCGGAAAAAAAAAAAAAATTTTTTAATACAATGAAGTTCGCTGTTACGAAATTATCGATATAACGAAATTTTAATTTTGTTAAAAAAAAAAAGAACAAAAATTTTTTAATTAATTGTACAAACAAATTTCGCTCTAACGAAAAATGTCTGGATAAAAAGCTTTTCTTTTAAATGAACATTTTCCAAGTTAAAACGAAATCCTCGTTACAACGAAATTTCATTGTACCGTACTTTTAGACGTCACGTGTATACATAGTGACGTCATCAAAGCATAATTATTACAACTTTTATCAACCATAGTTATGTACAGTACATTATTTTTTTATAATAATAATTATCGTTTCTACGTGTAATTAATATAGTGAATCATTACTTTTAATTCGTAGTATCGACATTCCCCATAAAGGGAGAGGGTTATAGTGCGCTGGAGTAGTCTCTCCTGGAGCAGAGAGAGAGATAGCGACCTTGAAAGCGCTCGTTGAGTTTGCCGGCCACAGAAAGAAAAGCCTAGAGAAGGGAGGCAGTAGGTACACGGGGAGGGGGAGTGCAAGCGAAGGGAGCGGGAGAAGTGGAATAAACTCAAACAAGGTCAGCAGTCATCCCTCCCTCATTCCCTACCCGACCGGCGCAGAGGGAAGGCAAAAAGGGGGGAAGGAACGGCGAAATAGCCAGACACAGCAAAAACATTTTTAAACGTGAAAAAAACAAAAATGACGTCAGAGGCCAAGTTCAAGGCGAAAACAGATTACACACTTTCGTACCGCACCATAACATTAATACATGTACAGTCTCTCTGCTTTACAATTTACTAATGTAAAAAATAAGGTCGAAAAAAATACATTAATAAAACACGCAATAATAGAGGATATTTTTTAAAAGAATAATTGTAAAGCGTTAATTAACGGTTCAGGTAAGTTCTATGGCCTAAGAAGTGCGCACTTGGAAGTACACACTTGACTTTCTCAGTTGCGTTCGGATAGTCGGCGTGCACGTGCGTCATACATAGCCGTCACTCGAGCGTAATCCCACTATACGAACACACCCTGTTCGTATTCGTAGAGAGCGCGCACGTGCGCCTCGTCATTCAAAAATGTTCCCTTCCACAAAAATTTCATTCCATTTTTATTTAATGGAATTCGCTCGCCGCCATCTTGAATTCTTTTCTCTTCATATAATAAAAAAAAAAAAATAAGAGGGTTTCCGCATTTAAAATAAACAGCCCCTACGAGTAAATCAACAGGCTTCTTCAAGCCCCGCCCTCCCTCCGCAGCCCTTTGATTTTCATTTTTTTTTTAAAGAATTAGTACGCATGCGCGGTGAAAGAGGAAGGGAGGGAGGGAGCAACAGGTTGACATTGTTATTTTAATGCAAATCCAATTGCTATTATATAAAGATAGAAGGGGGGAGCTGTGACACGACGCGTAGAGCAATAGAACGCGGTTGCTATAGCAACAGCTACAATCGATGCGTCGCTACTACTACTACTAGAACGCCCTCCATCGGCCAATAACGTTCTTATTATTAATCACGCACAAACCCCCATTTTTGTCGATAAATAATAATAATAAAAATAAGAACGAACGAAAGAAGAAAAAAAAAATGACTTGCCATCGCTCGCTATAAACGACGTCATTAATTACGAATAAAAACGTCCTCGTAAAAAACATAAAAAAAAAGTTTTTGGAAGCAGATGGCGCTGCTGCTGTTCCTACTTCTGCTTAAGTCCCGCGAGAGCCGCCATTAGCACAAATTTCGTCTCAATCACGACCGGAAATCAAGCCTCCTCCTCCTCATCCCCGCCATTTGCATTCGACAACGGTTATTTATCGCCGCCAACCGAGCAATTACCGGCAGCTGTCACCTCCTCCTCCACCGCCGGAAGTTGACTTTCGGCCATCTTGGGGGATTTCGGACAGACCGCAAAAAAAAATAAAAAAAGTTTTCGTCGTCGTTTTAATCTCCGCGTTTATTTTATTCCTTTTTTTTTTTTTTTTTTTCCTTTTGAGATTCACGGATGATTTAACGGCGTTGACCGCCGACAGATGTCGCTTTTCCCAAAACGCGGAAACCGCGAGCTAATCGATACACACGACGCGAACACATCGATTAAAAATTAAAAAAAAAAAAAAAAAAAAAAATGAAAAATAAATAAATAAAATAAGAAGAAAAAGCGCCGCGGCACTTAACTCTCTCCAGCAGATGGCGCTCTTCGCACGCACTTTTTCATTCGGCGCTTCCATTACATCCAACCAGACCCGGCCATTAACCAAAATAATCATTATACGACTACATAAATAATCTCACCGTCCACACTGCTACTACACTTTCTTTAACAATCTTTTACTCGACCGAGTGTGTATGTGCTATTTTATTAACAAACTCGGCTCGACTTTCTTAATTCCTACTAGGCCGACTATCGCTATCGTGTGAACCGGGCATTATGAGCCGCACGTGCTTACCCATAATGCGTAGCGCTTGGAAAAACGAGGATAGTTCATAAATCAACAGATTAAAAAAAAGTTCTTGACATTTTCTATTCACTTTTGTATTAAAACTGTCAGGAACATTATGACTATTTACGATAACGTTAGAAAAGTTTTTTCTCCCACCTCTCCTGCCCACCCTGTACGCAGCGCCATTTTAAATGTCATTTAATAAGGGAGGCTTAATAATAACCTTCCATTTTGAATTTAATAAAAATTCCTTTGGCTCGAATTAATAAGCGCTCATAACACCCTACCACCCACACCATTCACTCTCACGTGCGGTGAGTGAGGGAGTGGAATCCCTCCCGAACGACATATCAATTTTAATCAAGTGCTGCCGCTTGCAATTCTCTCTCTCGCTTTGTGTTTTATTAAAACGCAGCCAGCGCCGCCTCCATCGCTCCTGTTCTTAACCTCGGCTTAACAAACACCAACGACTCCTAATCGCATTACGCAGCCAACAACCAACCCCCCAAGCAACAAGTAAACAAAGATGGCGGCGCACGTGCCGACGTTGCCATAGAAACGCGACTTTTTAAATTCGAGCGCCTGCAATTAAACCCCGCCCTCTCCGCCAATCACACGAAGCACGTGCCTGGAATTTCCATGGCTCCTCCCACTCATTCCACAGCCGTTAAATACTGTATTCCAATCAAACAAATTAAGAAAACATAGTCAACAAAAAGACACAATTAAAACGCTAATTAAGGGAAAAGTAATTAAAACACAATAACAATTATTATTATTACTGTAAATCCCAAAACTTTTTTTCCCCCCCGCAAACAGAACGTCGAAGTATTTTCTTTATAATATTTTTCATCCCCCACTGGCCACCCACCCAAAACCCACTTTCAATGGCTGTCTTCGCGTATTGATAAAAGAAAAATCGATAGTGAGCATGCGCGTGGGGTGACGTAGAGGGTGTTGGGTCGGTCAAGTCAACACATTTCCTTATCAAAATAAAAGATAAGCGGGTTGGAGTGAGTGAGTGAGAAGCGGGAGAAGAAGAAAACAGCTGACATAATGGAATTGCGTAGGATCGATCTGAAGGGGGTGCCGTGGGGTGTGCACAGGTGGCCCCACCCTCCCCAACCACACTCATTAAGCAGGGCCCCCCCCCCCCTAGGAATAGCGTGCCCCCACATCCAGCACACGAGAGAGAGTTGGTTGGACACGAGTAAATTATACAACGAGCAGTCCAATGTTATTCTTCGAAATGAGATGAGTCGGATGCGTGCGCACGTTTTCTCCATAATAAATGACAATGCACTTTCAGCATTCGTTTCGCTTTTACTAGTTAAAGTGTGTATACACTTTCGCTTCGCTTCATCAGCCACTTTTTTTTTACCAACCCATTTGGCTCGGCTTTTTAAAACTAAATCAGCCGCTCGTTCAAAATAAACTCATCATATAAAGTGTGATCCGTTATTAATAGTGATCTGCACTTTATACAAAGTGATTCGTTGGTTTTCTATTTAGAAGTGATTCGTTCGTTCTCTTTCTAGAAGTGATTCGTTCGTTTTATTTTAGAAGTGATTCGTTCGTTCTTTTTAGAAGTGATTCGTTCGTTCTCTTTTTAGAAGTGATTCGTTCGTTCTCTTTTTAGAAGTGATTCGTTCGTTCTCTTTTTAGAAGTGATTCGTTCGTT
>JAQGAZ010001248.1:0-33431 GCA_034692225.1 Polydesmus complanatus | reverse complement strand
AAAAATCGATTTTCCTTAAAAATTGACTTAGTTATGAATTTTTTAAAACTATACTTTATCTTTACGGACACGTTACAACCCTTGTGCTTGAAAATAAGACCATCACTCTCGCACGAATCATCTATTTAAAGCACGGCGTAAATGAAAATAAAACAAGTTTTTTAAAATATATATATATATATATATATTTAAGGAGGATGGAGCGTAACCAGTTCCAATGTACGTAGCAAAAGATCATTCAACTGTGTTTAACGCGTTTAAACGACGACATTTTTAGTCGCATTAAGAAAACGAAGGGAGGGAGCTACTGTGTTGTTGGTTTAGTCAATTATTTATTACAGGATAGAGGAAATCATTATCCACTTGGTAGATAGACGAAAAAAAGACTTAACTGTAAACAGGATAGTTTCACTTAGCGCGGTGAATATAAAAAAAAAACAAAGTTACGGGAAGGATAAAAGTGTTTTGGGTACCCGCGAAACATGTGAGCGTTAACCGCCAGTGCATTCGAACATTCCCCCTCGGTCAATGATTAACGACTTCATTTTCACCCAACAATCTCATTCTCATTGGGAGAAGAAGGAAAAAAAAGCTCCACCAATTCAATGAATAGCTCCGGTTAATTCACCAATTGTTAAAGCTTCCACGTCAACTGCACAGCTATTATTTTAAGCTCCACCCAATATAATAATAATATAGAAAATTTGGATGAGGGAAACTGGTAAAGGCAAACTCTCTCGCAAAAATTTGCGTTTAATTAGCGTAAAATAGAAAGCCAGGCAACAATTAACAACTATAAAACTCCGACGAAAATCATTACCGGTACTACGGTAAATAATCAAAATAGTAGAGAAAAATTTTTTTTTAAAGAAAAATAGAAAACAAATAAGGAAGGCATTGTGCGAGCATACCGAAGCATGCCAACGATTTTATGGAATTTTTATTAAGGAACTCGAGCGAATTTCTCATTTTCTTTTGTTTTCTTCTCTCGCTCTCTTACGAATTGTTTAATTTCTATTTACAAAAGATAACCAAAAAAAAAATTTTTTTTTTGGTGGAAAATAAGAGAAAGGAAAATATTTATTAGACGGAGAAAATTTGCCAATTATGGAGTACATGCGCACGGTATCCCGGTGGATTTACGGCGGAAGATAAAGACAACGAGGAGGATAATTTTCAAGACCTTTTTTTTTTTACCATTTCTAAAAATAAGACAGAAGGAAAAGGGGGGAAAACCCCTACTAATAGTATACTTTTATTCTCTACGTTTTGTTTGTTCTAAGATCCGGTAAATAATCATTGTAATGAATAGAAGAGAGAAAATCACTATCATTATTTCGTGCTATTTAAGCAATTATCGCGATGCCTGCAATTATTGAAATTTCTGTAATTATCCCTCAATAAGGTATCGAAAAACGTCTTTACGCACAATATCTTTAAGCAAAACGTTCGCTACTATTTTTAGATGACGTAACTTTTTCTTTACTATTGCATCAACCCATTGATATGTTTTTTTTTTTAATATGATTGGCAAATGTCATTGTATGTAACTAAACGTCAAGTTGTTTGGCGGAATAAAAGCGCTACCACAAAAAAATTAAAAAGCGTCATTTTCCTCGCGTGGAACATCAAAGTGTTATTTCCTTTCGAGGGACATCAAAAACTGTCATCTTCTTTTCAAGAGACAACAAAGATTAGACATTTAGAGCTGTCCAACTGTAAAAATAGTTTTACGAGTACAGTGATTATGTACTAGGAATAAATACCTTTTAATAATCAAAATATTTGAATGACACATGGAAAAACTTTACTTTAATCACTTTTTTTAAAAATATTTAATAGTCTTTACTGGTCAATTGGAAGTCAATAGAACATGAAAGTAGTCAAGAGTAATGTAGACCAATAGTACGTACAGTATGTAAAGTGACGATGCATGTACGTATACAGGGTATTTCCAAAGGTCATGCTCAAAGTGAAAGAGCAGGTAGAGGAGTAAAATATAAACAACTTTCAATCAGAAACAAAATTGCATTTGAGGCTTAATTACGGAGTTACGGGTTGCTGCCCTTGATTTACGCTATGAGATCATGGAATAGCAAGCTGTGCCGCTATACGGTGCAGTGGATATACGCTTAACTCAATGCGATTATCTAGGGGCAGCATGACCCATCAAATGCTCGTAACTCCGTAATTAAGCCTCAAATGCCATTTGTTTTCTGATTGAAAGTTGTTTATTTTTTACTCCTCTACCTGCCTCTTTAGTTTGAGCATGACCTTTGGAAACACACTGTATAGATCCACTTCTATGGTTCCAGAACTGTTAGTAAGAGTATGTAATATGGGAGGGTGGGTCTAATTTGGTGAATACTGTAGGTTTCTCATACCCATTTAGTTTTTTTTTTTTAAATAAAAAATGCATAAATCAAGTTGGTTAATCGGCGACTACTAGTCGTCGAGTCTTGACGTGGAAAGAAGAAGATGCTGGAGACGAAGAAGATGAAGAAAGAAAAAAAAAAGGGAAGAAGACGAAGAAGAAGAATAGCGCAAATTGAAAATAATCGACTATCTATTTGCTTTATCAAAAATATGGCATATGAAAAGAAGAAGCACTCAAAAATAAACAAAAGAATCTTTCCCCAAACATTTCCCGCCGACATTATATTAAGCGAGTGAAACGTGCCAAAAAAAAAGCAACCAACCACCAATCCAGCGCGATGGCGGCGGGCGTATGGCGGGCAGGGGGGGCGCTGTATTTTAAATGTCACGCGTCAAGAAAAACGCTAGTACTTCCTCTTTCTCTCTCCATCTCCATCCCTCTTGATTTTTTTTTTTTTTTTGTTCATCTTCCTCCTCTTCCTCCCGCAACTTCCTTTCGCAATTATTTAACCTAACGATGAAGGCAAATTTATTCCCAGGGACCCTCATATCGCGCCGCTATACCACTTCATTATCCATTAATCTAAGATACATTGGCATATATAAACACAGATCACCGGCTATACAGTAAAATATCGAACACTCAACCCACACACACCCTCATCATTCCTTTTCAAACATCGACTAAATACCATTACGTGTAAACTCGCAAAAAAAAAAAAAATTTACGCACAGAAAATGACAGAAGAAAAAAAAAAGATAATGAAGAAATTCGTTTGAAAGAAAAAAAAATCCCCATCACCCATTTCTACACCCACCCACCAAAAAAAAAAAAAAAACATAAACCACCCATCCCGCCAACTCCCTGAACTGTGAAGATGTGAACATTAGGATTAAAGAAAGAATTGAAGGCGTAGTCTTCAGAGTTTTGCCACACGTTCACACACACGCGCAAAGAGCACGTACATCTATATATATATATATATATGAACGAGGTGCTGGATCCAATAGAATTCGCAAAGCAGCATTAACTCTATCTATTCACATAAAACATAAAACCTCAAGTCGTCGGTAAGAAAAAGAAAAGTGTAAAAGGGAGAGAGAGATGAGGAGGAGGAGGAAGAAGAAAAGAACAAGATAGTGACGATGAAATTCAATTAGGCGATGCAATTTCCGACCTATATATATTCCCATAAGACCTCTCTCTCTCTCCTTGTGCATGTATTTTAAGCATCGGCAATAAACAGACGGGAAGGAAAGAGGGAATCGAACTAAATTTCTATCTTCGCCTACACACAGGCCCCCCCCCCCCCCAAACACACTTTGTTAGCTATTGTAACGTTAGCTAATCAGCGAGCGATAGAGAGGATAGATTGAGAGAGTTAAGAGAGGTCGTGGTGGAACACGGGCGAAAAACAAAAATAAGCTAATTAATAATGATAGAGGTTTCGGTGCGCGCGTTGGTTCTGTGCTACTAACTTTTGTACAACTTAATGAAAGAGTAGTAGCGTAAAACGTGAATTTTTAAAACTAAAAGGCGGTGTAGGTTTAGAAAAATATATGGTAAAAATCTATTATTATTGAGTACAGTTTTCTTAATTTTTAAATAATCGGAAACTTAACAGTTTTTATTATTAACGATTAAAGCTAATTATTATTAACGACGAAAACTTTTCTGGAAATACGGAGGCTTATTATCATTATAATTATTTTACTCCTGAAAATACAGTTTTATATTAATCTCGTTTTTAAATGAATCTCAGTTTGTGTTTTGTTTACATTTCTTCAGGAATCAACTACATCCATACACCTATCTATTTACGCTTATAATAACAAAATATATCAATCAGACTCAATACAGTATAAATAATTAAAGTAATTTACCCTAAAAGAATAAATCTAATCATACGTAATGCAAACTAATAAATCTTGCGAATAACCCTGAGACAAATTTTCAAAATCAAACCAAAGAATAAAAATTTAAAAAATAATACCTAATTAATATTGTAAAACTCTTTAATTATATTTTCTAGACACTAATGAAATGGTGTAAGCGAAAGTTAGTTAAACGTGCGCGCGGTTCATAAACCGCGGTTTTGATTACCGTCGGCTATAAATAAAAATCCTGGCAAGAGTTTATTTTAGCTTCTTCTCTAAAGTTGTTTGTACCCTTCTGACCTACTCGCAACAACTTTTTGACATTCGCCGACGTATCACGACGACAGGTTATCGCCTACCCCCTGAGTCAACAACGCCGCCGCGCAGCTATGCTTTGAAATTTTAAACCCCCCGAACCAACACACACACAAAAAAAAAGGTTAGAGAGAGAGAGAGTCAATTCAGCAAAACAGGCCTGTGAGGGGAGAAATTGTCAGCATTTAAATACTTCATACAAAAAGGTAAGGTTGGGCAAAAGAAAAAAAAAAGGAAATAAATGTAAAATCAGCTGTCTTTGGCGAACATTTGCGGTAAAAGTTACGACACTATAGCTTTAGGTTTGAGGCAAGGAACGTCCTATCGCTCTCTCATAGGTCTCTAAGTGCACCTTAAGGACATCTAAAAATGACAAAATGCCTTTGTAATTCTCCGAGGAAATTCCGGATATGTAGCATTTTTTCTCCTCCCAACCCCCCCCCCCCCCCTATTCTTATCGATCTCGACAACCGTTTTCGAACTTTAATATTTCACCACCAACTTTCAACGTTTTTTTCTCGTGGTCTCTTGTTTCTTTTCGTCTGTCTTTGTTTTTTATTTATTTATTTTTTTTTTGGATTGTAAATATTGCCAATATGTAGATCTCGAATGCTTTTCTTTTATTCTTCTTCTTTTATCTAGTATACATGTACGTACAATAAGTTTTGCTTCTTTCATTTCGCCTGTCATCCAAAAGCGCGTGTCCTTCACTTCGTTGATAAAAATAATCTGTTAGAATAGTGTAGTAGTGCACCGTGTGTGGGTGGATCCAAAGAAAAAAAATTTCCAAGTTTTTGGCAGTTTTCGAGATACGCCAAAAAATGTTTTTTTTTTCTTTTCTAGAAAATCCAAATACATAATGTAAACATTACGAGAGTAAATATTAAAGCATGTCAAGAAGAAGTGCATTATGTAAAGTAAGTCCGTTTTGTGCGTGAGTAGTAGAGGCTGCGCTTTCGCTTTTATTAAGAAAATTTCTCTCGAGCATCACGCTAGCGCATATTTCGAGATTAGGAAATTGAATGAAAAATCAAAATAAATTGCAGGAATTATTTTTTTTTATCAAAAATATTTCAAACAACTTTTATAAAATAATAAGGTTAACTAAAATCAATGAATAATTATTGCTCGTTTTTAAATTAAAGGATGAAATTTGGACTTAAAAAAAATTGTATATTTTTGATTTTTCGGTACACATAATTATAGAAGTTACATTTTCAAGTGAGATATCTTCTCTTATTTTTTTTCCCCACCCCTTCTCCTTCAATTATTCCATTTTCGCTCCCCAAATCTCACTTCATTTGCAGTCAAATTTATTGCAATCCTCAGCTTCTGTTTTTTCTCTCTTTCTCCATGATTTCTTAATCAGCTTGTCTAAAATAAAATGCTCTTTTCGTCAAGTTATACAAACGACGAGACTTTACATTTTCACAAACGCAAATATTAAATTAAAATAAAGCGTATGAGAAAAAAACCTTTCTTTTTTGTTGAATGTTTGAATAACAATGATATTTCTGAAATAGATATTTGATAGCAAACAGACAAGCCCCACCCCCCCCCCCCTTACCAAGTTTTTATAATATAATTGACTTCGTTTGACAATTGTTTATTCACCTGAACTTTTTCTCTTTTTAAATACCATCGTTCATCTAATAGCAGTAACTTACAAAATTATCCTTCAGTAAAACTGTTTACCGAAAAGACTCGTTACCAATACACAGTAGGCTGGCTATGTGTTTATGGTAATGTGTGCGGACCATGTGGCCAACATAATATTTACCCTCGTTTTTTCACCTTTCGCCGAAAAGATAATGGAGGAGGCTTGCGAGGGATTTATTTATAAGGCAACGTGCGGTGTTTACGTTTACATTTCCGTGCTATCAGAATCTGTCTTGAGCGAAGCTTAAGCGAAGAGAGGAAATAGCGATGATTTTCCTCGACCATCACTGAATTAAGGGATTTGCCCGGGGAAAATCATCTTAAAAAAAGAACTTCCACTAGAAATCTATCGGTTGCAATGTCCTCTGATATAAAGTCATACAGTGTTCAGTCCTTTCGTTTTTATTTTAACCGAATTCTAATGCAATTATAAATCAAACTACTGTACTGTAATAATAAAAAAAAAACTATAGTAATATTGAAGCAAAAAAAAAGTATTATTTTGTTCATAATTAATAATTATTGTCATATTATAATTATTGGAAAAGTCGCCAGATGGCGCTCCAACAAGACAGTAGTTCTCTCAGTCAACAGTTTTTTGATGTGGATTTTGGAAATGTTTTTGTATTTTGGAGATGATTTCTCCTAAATATTCGTGTTTATAAAGTTATGGTGATCAGTTTGGTATAAGTGAGGTAAGGGTCTCGGTAATATTTGTTTAGAAAGGTGTGATAATTGCCTTCACAGGGCAAGCGCGTTTTTTGTACCGGCCATTTTCTGGGAGTGGCAGGACGCTGAGTTGTGTTCTCGGGGAATGCAACACAAGGTCAACAGGCTACGGTATTATTGGACTCGAATAATTTTGTTAATGTGAAGAAGACCAGGTTATCAGTGCACCGAATTCAAAGTAAAGGAACTTTGTAGATAAAGATACGTTGGATGGACCAGGGATAAAGGCTACGGTATTGCACTATAAACTTTTGAAAAGAAATGGACAACAAGGAGACAGCTTGGAAAATGGCGGAACTGAAGAAGAAGAGGTAACCGATAAAAGAAGGAAAATGAAAAGATAGGAAAAAAAAAGAACCAAGGATTGAGAGATACGGTCATTACATAGGACAAGAGTGAAAAGATGGAAAAGAAACAAGAAATTAAGAATACGGTCATTTGTCATTGTCGTTTTGATTTTTAAGATAATAAGATGTATGTATTTGTTATTTGGTTTTTCTGAGAGAACTGGTTATGCAATGGGGATTATGTTAAATTGGCTAATAAACTTTCTTTTTCTTTTTAATTATTGGAAAAGTAACTTTTAACTAAAGAATTTTTTTTATTCAAGTAAGGTATCAACGTTACAATTTTTTTTTCTTCCCATTTTAGCAATAAAAACGACGGTATAAAGAAGAAAAAAAAAGTAGGTCAAAGATTTGAAACGAAAATCCGATGAAATTAGATGGAAATCGTAATAAAACATGTGAGAAAAAAAAAAAGAAAAAAGGAAAAAGAAAGAGATTCGAAATCTAAATTTGCGGAGAGGGAGAGAGATAATAAGGAGAGAAGGAATACCGAGATGAAAATTTGATTTTGCTATTCAATTCATGCCTCAAACTATCATCCATTACACTCCCTAAAAATTTCGAAAATAGCGTTTATCCAAAAAAAACAAAACTATCCAAATCTTTATACCGTATGCATTCCCTCATTTATCGTAAGAGATACATCGCAGTCACTACTATACTACAGAGTGTAGACAGAGAGTACAACCTTCAACTCACTTCACTTTCATTGCACTAGACATTTGAATGCGCAGTACACATAAGTATTTCGTAAAAATAGTGAAGAATAAAAAAAAAATATTCGGAATACCATTGCTCCTTTTCTCGATATAAATCTGAACCCTGGAATAAGGTATAGAATGTCCTTGTACCGAAATGATCGATGAACCTCCGGTACGAGTACCATATTTATTTTTCTAAAACATGAAATGCTATTATCTACTTGTCTCCAACAGTTTCATATTATGTTCAAAAAAAAAAAATTTTAAAACTCCAGTCATGCAAAGAAATGATCTCTGCAGTTGAGTTGGCCATCACTCGGGGTGAAAGCGCACCATTCTTACTAAACAACAACAACAAAACAAACATCGAAGCAGCAGCAATTTCAACCGAGGAGAAGAAGAAGAAGAAGATATTCGCTTCGCATTTACCAAACATGAAAACGGATGTGTACGTTGCATCCAGGGACGTTACGGAATGTTTGCAGGACGAGGGGCGCTGGAGTGGAGATAGAGCGAAACCGCATAAAGAATAAATAAGTTAGACGTGGATGCATTTTTCGCAGGGTAATTTAAGTGCACGTTAGTCTTGATGGAAAAAAATAAAATAAATTATTGTAAACGACATTGTAGATGACTTTCTCCCTCCCCTTCTCATCTAACTCTGGTTCAATTTTTTCCTCCACCCTCTCTCCTCCAACAACAACAAAAAATGGGGAGAAGAAAAAAATATGTATATAAACTGGTACAAAAATATATATGTGAGCCTATAGAATGAGCGTGGTGTGGATATTTTTGCGTGTATTGTAGCGGTAAATAGATAAACAGTATTGGACCACCAAAAACGTTACAACATCAAAGCGTTATAAGACTATAAGTTACGTCGGGTGTGGGTGAAGTAAGGGGAAAAAAATATGGGGAGAGGTTTTTTTTTTTTTTTTTTATATCTGACGGTATAAAAAGTGTTATAAGAATCGGAAGCGAAGAGAGGCGAGAGAGAGGAAAGCAATACGAATGAGAAGATTAGAGATTTTTGAAAAGCAAGTGCAAGAAATGTCCATTTATTTATTCAGTTGCATAGATTTAAAATTGTATTTTATGCATGTACCGCGTATATATTATAGCCTTCAACAACGTTGTGCGCCAAGGCTTACGATTGCAGAAAACTCTCCCCGGCAGAGAGAGAGAGAGGGGTAGTAGTAGGCTACAGTGTAATGACGACGTCGACTCTATAAAAACGAGTCGACGAATCGATTTCCACATCCCCCAGAAAAACGTCCTTTTTATTCAAGTGAAAACCTAAGATGAAGAAGAAAAAAAAAACGTCCTCCCACCCTCTCTCCCTACTTCTTTCCTTCACTTCACTACTGTAGTACTTTTTTTTTTTTTTTGGCACATAAAATCCGATCAATTCCAAGCTGGTATAATTTACGAGTGCTGCACACAGGATATTTATAATGTTAGCAGACGAGTCACATATATAACGGGGTACGTGTGTGTGTGTGTGTATGAGGAGGCCGAGAGAGAGAGTGAATAGAAGCAAATTTCTTTGGAAGGATATATTAAGCTGATAAAATAAGAAAGAAAAAAAAGGAGTAGTGAAAGAATGAGAAGAGTTTGCGAAAGTGTTTTCTTATATTATGTCCTTTCTAGCACTTTGTTACACTCTCTTTCTTCCTTTTTTCAGTTTCCAAAAAAAAAAAAAAAAAAGCAATAACGCAGTTATGGTCTTTGAAATTTACTGGAACGCTGGAATTTTTAACGGCAATTAGCATATAGAAGGCAAAAAGTATAAATATTTAATCGGAGAATAAATAAATAAAAAACTTTTTTTGAGTTGATAGTATATTATTAATAAACGAGAGTCTTGTTTGGATATAAAAGATTTGCTCTTGAGCAAATTTTTAGCTTTAAAACAAAATGTCTTAATCTGTGCAGTGATCTTCAAAATAATGTATAAATTACTTCAAAATAAAATACACACATTATCAAATTAAATTATAATTTTAGTCTTTAATGAGAAAAAGCCTCATCTAACGACTGCTGTTGTGTTTATCAAGCTACATGTCTAATTATGTCTCTTGCTTGTTATTCTATTGAGATGAAAGTAGGGAGATAGTACGCAAGGAACGATTCTCAAAACTAGGGATAAAAATTTAAGTTTCCACAATTCAATTTATTTCGTAGTTTAATTTTATAATTTGCTTAACTTATCCACCTTTTAAAAATGAATTTATAACCCCTATTTAAAGTAAAAACATGACAGTTCCAAACATTTAGATGCTCAGCCTGCTTTATATAAGAATGAACTGATTATTAAGCAAAACTTTCAATTACTGTATTATTATGTTGGCTACAACACGTAAAACAAAAATCAAAACATTTCTTGAAAATTCAATAATAGTAATCGACACACGAAAAACAAAATTGCATTGTTTTTAAATCGTTTTATTAACAATAATTGTGTTTATCTGTCGATATGACAATGTGTGTGTGTGGGGAAGGGATTTTATTTGAAAATTTCAAAGTTTTTGCCACACATTTTCACCGTCAAGATTTTTATCGTCATTGGCGGCGGAAACCGATAGAAACAGCAGATTTGTGTCTCGTTGTTTCCTCCCACCCACTGAAAAACCCCCCACCAAAAAAAAAAAAGAAAAAAAAAATCTCCCGAGACCTTTATATATATAATATAAAAAACAGCTTAAAAAGCTATAAAACTCAAGTATCGTTAAAAAATGCGACAAATAATCCGCAGAGTGAATTGCCAACGTCTGCCGCCATCAAAATAAAATTAAGGAGCGTCAAAGGAGAGAAGAAAAACAAGCATTTTGGGAGGCTAGGGCCTTGTCGTAAACAATGTCAAAAGCATCAACACAAATTTTATCAAACGAACGAACAGAACGAATTGCATAATAATAGCGGTTTAAATCCGTTCCTGCATCTCTATATTCGACACTCGAGCGAACAACTTATATAATATTATACAACTCTATATCGATATAAAAAAATGTATTAAAGAGTCTTTCGCTCCCACCCAACTATCTAAAAATCGTCACCCATCCAAAACACACACACAATAACATCTAATACCATCGAAACATTTCCATAGCAATAAACGAAAAGTTTAATTTGATCTATGTCAAGATTTGCCGCGACGTCGTAAAGCGCCATCTTCTCTCTCATTCTCTTCCTCCTCTCTCTCTCTCTCTCTCTTTGGACTTAAAATCAATTTCGATTTATGACACAGATTCATGTTAATCGGTTTAACATATTACCGAGATTAAATATTAAACAAAGGAGTCGGTGGCATCATCTCTCTTTTCTGAACAGATTTTCCCCGGAAATGAAGGTGGAAGTGGGAAGATTATAATTTTCCAAAAACAAAATAAAGCCCCTATCTCTCTCTCTCTCTCTCTTTCATTCGCTCATCCCCGGGGTTAGGGTAAGGTAAGGTTGGGATTTGGGGTGGTGGTAGGAGGGGAGGAGGGTCTATTTTGTAGCTAATGAATTTACTGTAGCTGTCATTTTTCTAAAAACCCTCCCTTAAAACGTTGATTACGATTGTATTGTTGCATCATTCACACTGCCAATCTTCATCAAATAGTTAATCCTCGGTACATTTTCATTTTCGCTTTCTCTCTCTCGCTCGTTCGAATGCATGTCCCGCCGCCATTAAAACACTAAAAATAGTGGAAAAATGTGGGGCGTAATGCCTCATCCACGTAATAACATAACTCGCATTCAGATTAAGCGCGGCGATTAAACAGAGTAAATTAAAAATGATGACTTTTGATGGGTTAGATTTTGTTTTGGATTTTTACAGATAAAATAAAAATGGCATTTCTGCGATTCTGTATATTTTAATGAAAGGTATTTTGCTTTGTGAGAGAGAGAGAAAAAAAAAATCAGAACGATGCTGAGATTTTTTTTTCTACGAGTAAATAAAAAATAAAGAGTGCGTTTGGGTGAAAATGAGTGAAAAAGGAGGAAAGATGAAACGTTAAGGAGAAAAAAAAAATAATAAAACTCCATTACCAATAATTGAGGAAATGTAAAATGCATTTCTTTCTCTATCACTCGCTCACTTTGTCTCTAATCTCTATGCGAGCTAATTAATTTTTGTATAATAGTGTAGTAAAAACTGCACAATTTCGCTGATTGAGGGTTCGTCGAACTGAACTAGAAATCAATTTTTCCCTCACGGCTAATTTTTCAGACAGAAAAAAAGAAAATAGAAAGGAAAACAATCTTAAAAGGTTTGAGCCTAATCGATAATTTGACGGTGATTACAGATTTAAAAACAAACTAAACAATAATAATAATGCAAGAATTAGAATTCAGGCTTATGCTGTAAAAACTCGTATAATGTGAAAACATGCAAGAACGGACAAAAAGCTAGTAAACGCGGCATTTTGAGCATTACAAACCTTCTTTAAAGCGAACACAATAGATGGATACCAATACCATACGATTCCGTCCTAAACAGGTTTCACTGTAACACACAGCATGGTACAGTAAAACCTCTACACAGGACCACCTTTCATTGAAAACCAGCTCCGTTTCGAGACCACCACAAGTACGTGCCTACGATTTTCCCAAGTTAACGCATCTCTAATAGTGGACCATCTCTACTACAAGACCGTGATCACTCCCATTTTAAATCCCCATTTTCAGTGGAGGTCTCTATTTGAAGAGCAGTGAGATGTTGCGCAGTAGCATTGCGGGGTGAGAGATGATGATGTAGTGAGTTGTATTGGAGTGTGCTTCAATAGATACACTTCTAATACGCCATTACAATTTATAACAATACAATTATTCTACTCTAAAGGTCAAAAGCCACAACTATTAACATTTTAATAGCACAAAAATAACCTTTCTTTGTTTTTTTTTTTTTTAAATTCTATTTGAAGACCACCTCCACTTGAAGAATAACTGTAGTCTCGAAATAGAGATCTAACTGTAGTTTCATACATTAAAGCTTATTTTTTAATCTCCAATGTCGAGTAAAAACAAGATTTAATATTTAAAATTTACAACTTTGTATGGCAATTGTAAAAGTAACCAACTTCCATAAATATATAAATAAAACCTACTTGTACTGTAGCCTACACATGAAAAATTCAAGATAAAACGGGGTATAATCGTCCATCACGGTTCAACTATACGTTATCCTCTAACATTTGATTTCTTTTTCGTATATATAAATAATATCAACACCCAATCTTTTTCTTTTTTTTTCTCCCATTTTTTTTTTTTTTTACTTCCCAAAAGAAAAATATATAAAAGCGATTTAAGATTGAGAAAGAAAGTAAGAAAGAGAGAGAGAGAAAATACGTCAAGGCGCAAAGTAAACGTGCCCCGCACAACAACAAATAATCGAAGAAGGTCGTGAACTATTAATCAAAATCCGTCGTGGATATAAACCTTTCCCCGGATGTTGAAAAGACGTCCACACTAGTAAACATAGCTACCGCCATCCACCACCACCAAACTTGTGATCGATGTCAATCCACTTTTATTGTCGTATTTATATATCGCACGTTATCAGAAACGCTATTACTACTTCCTATTTTTCTTCGCCATCCCCCCCTTAAACCATTTTACGTCACATCCTTTTCGCCTTCAGCTTCTCGGAGTGTCAAATGGTCAGTTGTGCTTTAAACCGTTATGGCTCAACCAAATCTAATTACACTCCTCTCTCTCATTTTCGCTCGGTGTCACTGGAGGAGCCGAGTCGTCAAGCGAAGAGTGTCTGAAGACGACATTCAATGAAGAAAAAGACCCAAAGAAAAGCTGATTACTACTCGGGGAACACACCACACCTACTTTCTCCTATACATACACAGCACATGTATATAAAAACTCCCCTTGTTTCCAGGATATAATATTAAAGAGGCAATAAATTTATCAATAATTTCTTGGTGGAGCGCGCGACTGTTACTTACCACACGTGCGATCATCATCTCACTCCTTTCATATTTTTCTCTTTATTTCTTTCCTTATAGTGTGTTATTGCTAAGCACTGATAGGGGTATTTAGAGTGGGCAAAATGACCGCGTTCGGTGAAAATATAGAGATAATAATTGGTATTCACGCGTGTATAAACACGTTATGCGTTTTGGTAGCGTGCGGTTGCCACGTACAATATGCACGCGAAATTCGACACAAAAGATGGGGGTGATGAAAGACGAAGATGAAGAAGAAGAAAGAAGCCTCAAAACTTAGCTAATTGCGATAATGAATTAAAAGATAGATAACAAATCTCCGATCGCTCGTGTTTTAAAAAATAATTGCAAACATTCCAGGTGAAAATCGATAGAATTTAATGAATAATTATTCTCACGGTACTTGAGACCTAAAAAAAAAAATGTTATTTTAGAAGGTTATTTTATCTCGATTTACCATTCAGTTTTAAGCGTTGTAGAGAGAAAACGCTGGATCGAGGTTTAGCTGCGTGAGATTTTGTATGCGCATAAAAATGTTGGGATAAAGAATAGGGTCAGGCTTGAGAGTTAACGAGTCCTCCCGGCAACTCTATTGACTTGATCTAATTGGATTTCATGCATGAGCAATGTCCGCATCATCATCGTCATCATAATCCTACGTGACAAAAGCGGAAATAAAAATAAAAAAAAAAAAACTTCTCTCCTGCCTACTAGCCCCCGACGATCGACGCCTAACGACGACGACTCAATCATAATTCATAAATTTTAATTTTCCGGTGAACTTGTTCATTCACAAACATTGTCAAATTGATTCACTCACGGGTACTAAATCTTTCGCTTTCCCGCTCGCGCGGAAAATGGACGTCAGGTAGAGAGAGCAATGAATATTTAAAAAAACGTGTAAAAATATTATATCATAAATTCTACAAAAACCATAAATTTTTTTTTCTGCGTTTGCTATCAATTTCTCATTCAGTTTTCAGCGTGAAAATCTTGTTAAACTGACATTTTAACGCTTACAATTCTTAGAACAAAATGAATTGCGCATCCATCTGTCAGCTGATTAATGTCTAATAGAAGATTTAATTCTGAATTTGTAAAGTTTTGAAACTGCAGCAAGTGTTAAAATTGAACGCAGCACTTCGCTCGATGATGAAAAGTTTGTGGTCACTACTCACCAGGAAAGAAGGCCCCAAAATAACAATCAAAACAAAATACTCAAGACCACCTTCGTTTCGAGACCACCCCAAATACATCTATCCATCTTATTTTTTCATGTTAATGCACCTCTAATAGTGGACTACCTCTACTACAAGACCACCCATTTTAAGTTGGATTGGGGTGTGGTTCAATAGATACGCTTCTTATACTTGATCACAATTTATAACAATACAATTCTAAATAAGCATTCTCCCTTAGGTAAAATTCTTTAAATTAAAGGAAATGAAATATCCCTTAATTAAGAAGCGAAAAATAATCTAATTTATTTATTGGCATAAAACAAAAGATAAGCATCGGTAGGTAATGTGCTATTGACAACAATTTATCTTTTCAAAATCTAATTATTTTATTTTTTTTCTATTTAATTCCTCATCTTTCATTATTCCTTTTTTTTTGTTCTTCTTTCTTCTTCCTCTTCGAAAGATAGAACACTTATGCCATTGAAAAGTGCGTTTTCGATTTTAATTCCTTCAGCGATCTGAACATCATCTCCTCCTCCTCTTCCTAAAACTCCACCTTCCCATTTTCATCAAAAACAAATAGAACAAAAATAAATAATAATAATAATTAAACACAAAATAGATGCGAGTAGGTTGGGAGGGAGAAGAGAGAGGGTAAGATTGAAGAATATAAGTGACGTGAGAAGAACAAAAGATTAATTCAAACATAATGTAGGTTTGGATGTTGCCAACGTAGAAACTCGTTTAGGCAAGATAATGGAAAAATTTTTCTACTTTTCCATCTTACATAAAAATAAAAAGGGGGGGAAGAAAAATTCAGTTCGCAAATCGGACTCGTTCATCATTCTCGAAGACGGTTTATCCCCGACATCTGCCGAAATTGAATGTGAAAGAAGGAGAGAGTGATAGAGAAAGCTCCGATCGAAAAGTGTTTTAGATGTACAAACTCGCTTTTAGATAATCTCTTCCACGCATTTTAGCCATTCTCCCTACACCCTCCTTTCGTCTTTTGGTGATCTTATTCCAATTCCATTCCCGTCAATGCTTTGAAATAGGGTCAGTCAAAAAAACACGGAAAATTTCTTCATTAGTGTCATCAGCCAATTTCTTTTTTTTTTCTTTCTTTATATTATATATATACATTCTATCTCTTGGTTGATGCTCTATACTCACAAGTCCACGCGCGCGCGTACGTACTAAAAGCCACGTACAATGTGGTTGGAACGTGTGTGTGTGTGTGTATGTATATAGAATAGAAAGATTGCAGCCATTTATCCAATGTAATAAGCCTATAAAATTGCGGACTAAGTTAGAACTATCACGGGCTGTAGCCGCCAACTCCCTCCCACTTCCATTTTGCTTTCTATTCACTATACGACGATCATTATCAGTTTGAAAAACATCGCCGTAGAAAAGAAGCGTCATTAAGAGGATACTGTAGTAGAGGCGACGTGTATAGGAAGAGTATAGATGGCCGGGCTATTAGTGTACCGTCGAAACTCATAGACAACACTCTAGCACGAGCCAACAACAGCGAAAGACACTCTTGTCCGCTATCTCTCACTCTCTAGTGGTCGCTTTATCGATTACATTCTAAAAGCTGGGAGTATAGTTTAATGTTTAAATGGTGGTCATCAGGCCATAGGCATCCAATTTCTTTTTAAAAGGTTGCTCTTTTTTTTTTTTTTATCTTATTTTCCCTTTCTATCAAAAATACGTTTGGCAAGTGGAGGTACCTAAAAGAGTAGAAAGCGAAAGAAGAAGAAAAGAATATGTGAGGAGAAAAAAGAGAGAGAAGCAAGAGTGATGCTCGCGGAGAGAAAAGAATTGCGGTTGGTGTCGCGTCTTTCGTGGTGCGTGTACACACGTGTAGGAAACAACTTAGTCGAAGGATCATATCGCGCCCTTCTTTTCAACTAAAACTAACAAATGAGCAGGTGCTTCATTTCCCATACATAACTTAACCCCGTTCGTCCGTTCGCCATCGCTTCCAAGTATATTTATTAGAAAGAAGAAGAAAAAAAATCAGCACTCGAGAAAGACCAAAACGGACACACTCGAATGTTAAAGAACAGATAAAATGCATTAAATTAATCACGTAAGCCACTAATTACTACTCTGTCTCAGTATTAGAAAAACGATACCGTGGATGGAGAAGTGCAGTTTGGTTGTTATAAGTACCAATGAATAATGCAATCGACGTTTCTCTCGCACGAATATTTTCAAGAGAGAGATGGAATTTATAACGTTTTGTTTATAGAAACAAAATGCAATAATATAGATAAATCGTAAGTTTGTGTAATTAAATAAATAATGATAATAATTACAAATACGGTGCAAAAAGAAAATGCAATTAAATTGCGGAGAAATCGAACGATAACAATAATTATTCCTATTTGAAGAAAATTATTTATTTCCGTTTTATTGTGTCCTGAGATCAAAATACAGTAAAATCTCTCTGTTTTGAGACCATCTCATGCAGGTCCCTCCGATTTTCCCATGTTAATGCACCTCTTCTACAAGACCGTGACCACCCTCATTTTAAATCCTATTTTCAATAGAGGTCTCTTTTTGCAGAGCAGTGAGATGGTGCGCAGTGTGATTGTGCGCAGTGAGAGATGATGATGTAGTGAGTTGGATTGGAGTGTGCTTCAATAGATATAAATTGTAATGGCGTATTAGAAGTGTAACAATACAATTCTACTCTAAAGGTCAAAAGCCACAACAATTAACATTTTAATAAAACAAAAATAATAATTCTATTTGAAGACCACTTTTAGTCGGTTCCAACGGTGGTCTTGAAATAGAGATTTTAATGTAATAAACGTTGCAATGACGAAACGTAACATCATTTATATTAAAATTTCACTCTCCTCAACATCTGAAAACGCATTTTAAGCATCGTTTTTTTTATTATATAATACACTGTAACTCAACAAAGTGAAAAATGCTCAGCAAATAAAGCTCTTAATTTCAAAAAGTAAAAAAAAATTCTCAACTTACAACACTTTTATTTATTTTTCTTTTCCAGTCAATAAGATTTTCTTTTTATTTCTTCCAAGAAGAAAACGAGAGGGAGAGAAGAAAAAAAAATGAACATTTCATCAGCACTTAAGTGTATTTCAATGCGATTCAAATTATCAAAAAGTAAATCGAGCGAGAATAAATCGCACTTTCATTGTACAAACAACGAAGATATAAACGAAAAAATAAATAAATAAACCTCAAAAGTAATTTAAAAAAAACAAACAGAAAAAATAATAATAATAACCCTTAACGCCATAGTAGAAGCTTTATTAAAAGAATTAAGTTAATATTTTAATTTCTATTCTTCTATAAAAAAGAAAACTTATTATCGACGTGTGGCAGCTGTTTAATTTCATTTCGTTTGCACAGAGAGTTTCAAATAAGTTTTGTTGGTTAGAGAAAAAGATGGAGAATGCGGAAGAGTGAAAGAGTGCGGATGAGAATGAGAGAGAGAGAGAGATTGGAGGTGGTGGCGGGCGGACGAATCAAACAAAATATTATAACTCAGACTTCAATATTTTCTATTCACGCTTTTCGATCGATACTTCTTTTACCGACAATTTATTTGATTCTTACGGGAGGGAGGGAGGAGGAGGGGGGTTGCGAGATAATTCCTTTTTCCTCGGCGGTGCTAGAGCGGCGGCGGTGGCGGCGACGGGGGGAAACGAATTCTTCGTCCACAAAAGAGAGCAATTCAGCGAGATAAGAGAAAAGGTCAGCGCTCGTCTTGACCCCTGTTTACGACGTTTTGGCAGTTGTTTTTCGCGCCTCTAAACGCTAGCTCATTCGCTTTATACGCTTCTATGAAAAATGAAATAAAAAAGAATTTGAGCTGGGCTTATTGATCCGCGTATAAATCCCGGATAGTCAACACCTCCCACCCTACTTTCCTCCATCCATCCATCCCCCACACCCCCCACCAGACTTCAAAAAAGAAAAGGAAGAAGGAGGTGGAAATAACGCTTTTTAGTTTACAAGGTGAGATTTGACATAAGAATGAGCTATGAAATTTGAGAGAAAACGGTCCATTCACACGTCGATATAGATGATGAAAAACGAGGTTATAATATTTCAAACAGAATATATCAAAAACAAAATAAATTCGTTAAAAAATTTCAACGGCAAAAATTAAAAACCAAAACTTTTAATATAAATTTCGAGCATAAACTAAATTTTATAATTGATAGTAAAACTTGGATAAAACGAACTCTTGTTTTAAAAAAATAAACGGAAGAAAACGTTGTAAACGCACATGTTAAAATTGGCTTTAAACCGGAAAACCTGCTTAACCCGGAAACTAATTATTTTAGCATGAACGACGTAATAAAAATCGTCCAAAGCGGAAAAAGTAAATAGAGAAAAAGTGTGTCTGGAGAGCTTTATAATATAATAGTTATGTGTTTATGTTTCTGCTACCACGCCATTTCCCTTCTACACACAAGATTTAAAACAGATTGTATTAAAAAACACAGAACAATATTATTTTTGTTTATTTCCAACCCAGTGTCTTTTAAGCGTTGTGGATAGCAAGTACGGATTGAAATCGACTGATTTAATCTCTCGACATAAAAACCAGGCTTTCAAACCAGAAATAACATTAAAGCATTGTTTTTATGATGTAACGTTTAAAATACAATACACTTATTATAGCTGTAACCAAAACCGAATACTATATTTCAGTTATAATTAATAGTTAATATTTTTTGGAAGGAAAAACTAAAACTAATTAGGCGAAGAACGTTTTCCTAATAATTATACACACACATACTGTACATGCATCCCAACTAGTAATAATAATTTACTTTTGCAACATGGCGAACCAAAAAAAAAAGAGCATTTTATAGGTACGCGCGTCTAATAAAAGCACCTGCATTTAATACTCATTACCTTTGCACGACATGTTTATTGCGCTCAACTTATCCACAGAATAGTGTTTGCTCAAGCTCCGAGCTATGAGAAAGCGCGCATTGCATCATCTGCGGAGTGAACGATGCAAATCCCTCAGCAACGCAATATCAGCGCGCGCGCAACGTAACGACTGCGCCTAATTATTTTGCTGCGGAATATAATAACAAAAAAAGATATAGAAAAGATGGAACCCATACAAAAAAAAAACTATCGCATCATGTTTACCAATCGTAATTATTAATTTTGCAGCCTGAGGTAATGAGAGGCAAAAAAGAAACGGAAGTCTAATGTTCTCTTCTTACGTTTTTCCCAGCCTCTCGCACAATATTTACAAATCATAATTCAGTCTTCTCCACCAAAACCATTTTTCCTTATTTTTCTTTCGACTTTTGACGGGGTTTTTTTTTTTAATATAAATTTTTTTTTTTTTTTATCTTTTCTTTTTTCGTATTCGAAGATATCGACACGACGTCAGCCATGAATATTTCATGTCGAGTTCCGCATCTCCAAGTGCGCGCCAAAAGAGTGGGAACAAAAACAGATTCTTCGCGCAACATATAATTTGGTATATTTTCTTATTCACCCCTCTCCACCCCCCCCCCCCCCCCAACCCATTTATACGTTCACGCCTCGCCCGAAACTAAAGCGTAAGAGAAGCAAAAGAAACAGAGAGAGAAGCTGACGGTATAATTTTGACAACAAAAATCGAATGAAAAAGATATATTTTTTTAGTAAGCGCAAAACAAAAATCGTGAAAACATGGGCGTGTAAAAACTTGTTATATGCTTAGCCAACGATGGATACAACACACAACTTTCTCCTCATCCTCTTCAAGAAAAACATAATTTTGACACACCAATACCATTCAAAGTTCCATCAAAAACGGGGAAGGAGTCAAAGGAAAAATTCTTCCAATTCACGCAGCGTGAAACTTGGACACATACGTTTTTTTTTTTTTACGAGCATATTTCAACGATTGACCCAAGCTATAGGATGACATTTTATTTTGTACAGCAATATTATAATCAAAAACTCATATCTTTTTATTTGTTTATTTGAAAATAAAAGGTCTTTAAATTCTACACACGTTGTGACGCGGTTGGTCAGTCACCATTATCGCAATGTTATCTATGGCAACAAAACGCAAACATTTTCCACTTGTAGGGTTCCAGAACTGTTAGTGAAAGTAAGAAAGGGATCTACTTTGAAAGTACTATTGTTGATTTGAACCTCTGTAATAATTACAAAACTTGTATTGAAATAAGTTTCATTACTTCTTTGCCACACATCATGTAAAATAAAACCACCATACTCAAAATAACAAACATTCGCCTAATAATTAATAATAAATAGTTATTTCCACCCAAAATATATTAATCAAACGTCCATAAAAAATGTTTAATACTTCAAAGTTTTGACTTTTTAAACACTCACGAAAAACAAATAGAATATTAAAAGAGAATCCGAAAGTAAAATTAAATATTAATAATCCGAAATTAATTTGATCTAAACTACTGTTACGTACTGCGATCAATAAATCCCAGACATAATAAAATATTTAATCCTTCTTTTACCTGTTATCTTTTCAAAAAAAATAATCACGGGTTGTTACTTTTCAAAAAAAAAAAACAAGATTTTGACACAATGTTTGTGCAATTACAGAAACTGCACCTACCGATATACAGTGTACATTACATTATAAGATAAAAGTTCCGTCAAGTCGCTATTTAATAAGAAAAAAAAACAATGGAAACACCTTCTTCGGTGTCGCCTTATAAATTAAGAAGTGCGCGCGTCTTAGTTGAAAATACACTGTGGCATTTTAGGTGTACTTCACGCATTACACGCTTGATATTATTACGCTTGTAAATCAAATTCCGCTTTTTTTCTCTCTCTCTCTTATTCGCTGCCATCGCTAATGCTATCATAACGATTTTTTCTATTAGTCTATAGCAAAAAGCCTCTAAACTGCTTCTTTTTTTGTTGTTGGCGGTGTTTGCAGCTGAGACTAAGGTAGAGAAGTAGGAAGCTCAAAATTAAGCCAAAGCGCTCGTTCCATCTAGAAAATCCGTTAATGGCCTACGAAATCCATTACGCTGTACTCACTATGACGCAATAATAATAAATAAAGCGGGGAAGGAAGGTGATGGTAGTAGTAGCTCCGCACCCTTCGCCGTATTAATCGAGATGGGTCCGGTGTTTGGAGAAAAATTATATTATATCGAGAACGATCTTTTATAAACACAACTTTAATCAATTTAGATTATATATTATTTATATATAAAAAAAAGAACGCTTCAATCTAAAGTTCTTCTACGTATAATGTATCATAATTACATTGAGGTGGAGAAAATTGTAAGCGCATTTGCGGTCAAAACTTTGCGGAGCGACGGTGGATTTGAATAGCACGCGCTTCATAATGCGAGTTAATTGCTTCTGAATTTTTTCTATTCTTTTACATTTTCGTAATAAAAAAATAAAAAAAAAGGCACTAAGCGCACGTCAAAATATGGATGGATATCCCCCCCCCCCCTCCTCCTCTGAAAAAGAAGAGCTCGCGTGTTAGAATAACATTTTACAATTTACGATTATGCATTTCGCCTTTGCCCAAACATTAATCAAACATCACACCAGCAGACGTCACGTCCGGCTTTCAACTTTTAATACTACACGTCTAATTCTATAGACTCCTGACCGGAAAAATGAGCCAGCTGTTCGGATTTAAAAACCGCAACAAAATGAGTCGAGGAAAAACAAATTTTCTCTTGTTTTTTTTTTTTTTTTAAAAAAGTATATAAATAACCTCTTTCAGAACCTCGATCTATCATTCTTCATAATAATAATTAACAATGTCTATACTTGTTTCAAACTGAAGAAAAGAGAAAACAATCACTGGTTATTAGAATTATTGGTTCTTCCCTGCAGCCATTAATTAAACAACCAGCAACAATAAATACTGCAGTTTCTTTTTTTTTGGCATTCCTAACAACCATCCGCTCTCGTTTATATATTATAATAAGTAATTACAAACCGATATTAATATTACTAAGATCTCTGAAATCTTATGTATTTAAATCCACATTCACAACGAAGATAATTAAACACAAGCCGGAGCCTATATAAAAATTCGAGGAGAAAAAAAAAAAAACAAGAAAAGAATTTAATTAAATATTTCTTTTAATTTCACATTCTAAACATTTACCCAGATGATTCGTACATGGTGAACGCAATTTTATCTTTAATTAAAAATAAAAAAAAGCCGATGTACACGGCGTTTGATTAAAGATGGTAAACCCTCAATAGAAAAATGCTTTAATCACTAGAGCCGGTATTTGTTTTCACTTTTCGGGGCCCCGTTATTC
This sequence comes from Polydesmus complanatus, assembly GCA_034692225.1. Taxonomy (NCBI): domain Eukaryota; kingdom Metazoa; phylum Arthropoda; class Diplopoda; order Polydesmida; family Polydesmidae; genus Polydesmus; species Polydesmus complanatus. The sequence continues at coordinate 10,003 of JAQGAZ010001248.1, read as the reverse complement.
GCAGAGAACCAAAATATGTCTTACCACCACTCAACATACCTATATTAACACTAGAAGGAAGAGGGGGGAAGGGAGCAAGTATTAGTATGGGTGTGAATAATAAGAATGTCGAAGGCGGAGCTACTACACGCCGCGCTATAGATTGATATAAAACTTTTCATCTGTCAAGAAAAACTAATCTAAATAGCGTGCAATTTTTTTTTCTTCTTCTTTTTTTTCGTTTCATTTGCTCTCTCTCTCCACGCTAAAGCTAAGCGAGCTAAAAGTAAATATTAGAAAGCAAAAAACGTTGGTTTAGAAATTATACTCGTAAGGGAGCTCTCTCTCTCTACTCAAGCACGGCCCACTCTTCCTCATCTTTCCTAAGACAATCAACAATGGTTACACGTATTCCACACACACACACACACACACACACACAGAGCACTCCCACAACTACTCCACGCATATGAAATCGGTAAATACCAACCAAAGAATGAAAAAAAAGCTACTCTCACTTTTATCATTCTCTGTCTCTCTCTCTCTCTCTCTCTCTCTCTCGCTTTTGTGTAGCTAAACTCGTGCAAACATTTCCCCAACCGCAAACCTCATCACGTCACGTGCGCAGCGTGTTAAAAATAGCCTATCTAATTGAAAATGGTGATTTACCCCTGAATAGCAACAGCAGCGGCAACACAACTCTTGAACGTGGCGGCGGCTCAAACGCACACATACTCCTACTGAAAACCGCGATATGGCCCCGTGGCACAAAAACCTCGGTTCAAGATTTATAGCAATAATTTTTTTGTTTTTGTTTTTATAGCGGGTTGTTGTTTTCTGCTTTCCCAATAAAATATCGACTTGAATAAAGATTAAGTATAAAGTTTTGGTCCCTAATTGAAACTCGCAACACTCAAAACTGTACAGTTGTCAATTGATTATCATAAAGAATATTGAAAAAACGTTGACCCATTGTACACGGTTCTATATTTCTAGCCTTACTAGGGTTCCAGAACTGTTCCTGTGAGTCTCCTGTAGTGAGTAGCTTTCTACGAGTATTTTGAATATACCAACGTTAAATTCAACCTTTTATCATAAACATAAAATGTCTCATTACTTTTCTGCCACACACAGTGTACAGAGTCATTCGAAAATAATTGTAAACAATTTTTGAAATTCCTCATAAACATTTACATTAAGCAATTTCAAACCCTCTTAAAATTTGCGCTGTTTAAAATGTTCAGTACCGGTATTAAAACTTTGGGGAAGTGAAATATATTCATACGTTTTCTTAAATCAATTTACGTACAGTAAACACTCTTCCTTCTTTCTATCTTTCTCATCTGATAATAATAATAATTCAACTCTGAATTTTTTTTTTTTGTTTTTCGTTTTCTCGTTTTTATTTTTATTATTTTTTTTATTTATTTAATACAAATAATCCCCAAAACATAATTTTGCACTTTGTGAAATTCAGTTGGGAGAATTTCTATTAAGTCACAAGAGCAACGTAAAAAATCTGATACCGGTAATCATGAATATTTTGCGTATAAGTTGGGTGAAAAATAATATTAAAATACAGAAAAAAAGAAAAAAAAAGTGTAGACCAAAAGAAAGCAAACACAGCTCTTCCATTACAAACAACTTTTCGTTGCATGTACAAATCGTACTTTTACATTTGTTGGAAATGCGTGCAAATAGTAATCGAGCATTATATTTATAACCCGCGTATTAATATTTAAAATGTTTTTTTCTTCATTTCGGATATGGTAGTAGTAGTAGAATCACAAGAGTTAGAACAAGGAGAGAGAAAAAACCAACATTGCTGAACGATAAGAATGGAGCTAAAAGAGAGAAATGAAGAGCTGACTAATGTCATTTGCGAGTAATATAGAAGAAAAAAAACCTCAAAAAAAAAAAAAAATTGAATTAAGTCTCGTCATATATAATTCAAAGTAAATACCGTATATAAAGAGATTAGGGAAATAAATCAGATTTAGAAAAATAAAATGTATGTGGCGAAACTATAATATTTCCTTCTTCCCCCCCCGTCAAATAAAATCGAGGAGGAAAACGGGGAAAAGAAAGATGGGAGAGAGAGAGAGACGGAGAGGGAAATTGACGCCTAAAATTAGTACATTTACATTTGCCATCAACTTACTCGAAAAATGTATTTAAAAGCCATATAAATACGTCATACAATTATTATTAAAGTGCGCGTATTTCGCTCTCCATAAACAATTTTATTGGCGTAAAACGCGTCTTGTCTCTTCTCTTCCTCTCTCTACAAATCACCTTAAAAATCGGATAGTGGTAAAAATAAGATATAAATAATCGGATCTACCCCCTTAAGTATTACAAATAATGATTGTCAAACAAAGTTATATATATAAAAAAAAAACTCGGGGGAGTTCTCTTCCTCCACGTAGAAGCAGCAGCAGCGGTTGTAGCACTGTCGTTGCACTCTTTGCATCATCAACCGCTTCGAATTGGAAATGATTTTGGCAGCAGCGTTGATTTGGCAGCTTTATTAATGGAATGAATAAATTGATTCTGACATATTATGTCTAGACCTGTTCAACATGTTTAATAACTGAAATGAGGAGAAGGAAGGAAGGATGGGGGAGAAAAAAAAAAATGGAAAACAGGGAACGCGCGGCGAAATGGAAAAACTGCAAAGCAGGAACGAAAACAATAAATAACTTAAAACAATCAATGATAATGGCAATCAAAATAAATATTTATACCGAGTGTATATCAAATATCCTATATTTCTAAAAATAAATTACTTTGTATGATTTTACTTTAAAATTTATTATTATTGAATTTATTGTTCAAACATTTTTAAATTAAAAGTTAAATTTTTAATAATTTTCAAAAATTTATAAAATAGTAGGAACAATGAAACAATAACGATAAAGGTTACCGGTAGTATAATGGGTTTTTTTAAAAAAAAATTATATTGGGAAGGTTTTTTCTCTGTCTAATAAAATAATTTAGGAGCTCTATTGTGATCCCTTAGCCAATGTATTGCTCACACTCGACCACAGATAATCAAAAAAAAAAGCTCAATCAATTATCGATCTCTTTTTGGGACATTTCGGCTCATTTTAGATTAATTTCCAGATTGAAACATTAAGATCTCCTTGGCTTTCTCTAATTTCCTAAATTCATCAATAAGAAAGTGAGTATCGCCTACAAATTCCTTCACAAACGAAGATCAATAACACCTAAAATAGAGTGTAAACAAGCGCATAGATTTTTAAAAGTTAAGATTCGAATTTTATTATTACATAGCGTACCAATAAAAAGTTGGAAAGCATCAATTTTTATGAGATCGTAATAAATGTGCGAATTGCAACAACTGGTTCGAGAATACAATGTTAAAATATTATAATTTTTTTTAAAAACTTTTCTTGAACCCTTCAATTATTAAAGATTGGAAGTCAAAAGCTTAGAACAGCTGCGAAGACTATAATACTCGTAATAATTATTATTGCGTGAAACAACTCGCCTTTCAACCTATAACAAACTCGCTTCTATTTTCTTACTATTATCTATTTTCTTATTATTCTATTTCACTCATCTTTTTCGAACAATAATAAAAAGAGATTGAAATGACCTCCTCTACATTACATGTATTTTCAGACGGGGAAAATTTTAATATTTTTACAACCCAGAAACCGGTGTTTTCTCTTATTGCTCCAGCGTGTACAATGTTCCTTTCACGTGCTTCTTTCCTTCACCTTTTCAAAAATAAAATCACCTACGCCGCTTTTCACCTTGGTTTAATCCAATTGAAAAAAAATTTTATTACTATTTAAGAAACGAAATGAATAAAAAAAAGGGGGAGGAAGAGGAAGAACTTGTAGTATAAGTATCGCTTTTTTTTATCCATCGCTCGCATTTTAACAGTCTCTTCCTCGCATCTCAATTAAATTGAAAGATGACGTTTGTAGGCAGTTTACGGCTCTTGCATTTTCTTTTAATCCAAAAAAACGACGTGCTTGGGACTCGTAAACTTACAAATCCGATATCGGATAACTATCAGATCACAAGTAAAATAGCTCTGGTGGGAATTTGTCGATCGTCGTTTTTGACAAAATAACAAAAACATCTCTCTCTCTCTCTCTCGCGCGCGCGCATACATACACACGCTCTCACTATTCCTTAGCTACATTTGAGGGAAAAACTGTCGATAATACGAGAGTCAAAAACATTGCAACAGCAGCTAAAAGTGTATCTTGATCCTCGGCGAAAAACACGCACCTTATCAGCTAAAAACTCGGAGATCTGGTATAGTACCCCTCCCCCATCGGTGTACCGATGTATCTCGTTCCCGTGTTACGACAAAGTCAACAGAATTATTGGCATTTTGTATGCAGAGAATTTATCGTTTGGCAAATGCGATTAAGAAAGGATTCATAAAGCTTGTGTTGTAATAAAGAATAGATGGATGTAAAAGGAGTAAAGAAAAAAAAATCGAAAAGATAAAAGCTCCTTAAGTTGGAAAAGTTTGTAAAGATGGATGTTAAAGCATGTTGTGACGGTCCCAGAGGGAATACCCTGACCCAAAACGTATCCACCTTCGACAACGCTGCTGCTACTCTCATATTGAGAAAGACCATAAATTCTCTAATGAAAATAGTTTATCTTGAGTTAATGTCGGACTTTTCTACGTCTTATCGGATTATTACAATGTCTAGACCACGCATTCACCTTCTTCAAAAACTTACTTCAGGGAATTAAATGGTAGAAAGAAAATAAGAAAGAAGAAAAAAAAAGCTACATGCTTCCTTCGTCATATATTAAATGACCAGCGTCCACTTCTTCTAAACAAGATAAGACAGCGAAAACTATCTTCAATACATTATTATCGGTTTTGTAAAAAAAATATTTTTTTTTATTATTATTATTCTTCGAGTCTATAAATATTATTTTCATGATTGTGGTTGATGCAAATCAAACGACTTCATGCTCGCTTAATCAATGTAATTTTCTTTTTTATTTCCTTCCGAATATCTGATTTCAATCTTTTGAAATAACATTTGACGATGCAATTAGTAATAATGCCACGAGCTATTAACTTTCAAATAAACCATCTCTTAGAAAGAAGAAGAAAAAAAAAAAAAGAAATTTTGTTGACGAAAGAAACATCTTCTCAATCAACATCTATGATTATTGCCAGAAGACTTAGCGACAAATGTATCGGGTGGCGCAAAAAAAGTGGGACCGCCTGTTATTTTTGTTATTGTAAAAAAAATTGTAAAAACTTTAAAAAGAATATTACATGAATATTATAAAAACCACAATAGGAAGTTAATGAAATAGTGACGTCAAAGGTTTAGCTAGAAAGTAGAGAAAATTTTACAATTTTAAATTCGCCAAAAACCTAATTTGGTTATATTGCAAGTTTTCAAGAGGGGTCCCACTTTTTTTGTGCCACCCGATATATGGCAACCAGAGCACTAAATCTTACTTTTTTTTTTTATTATATTAACTAATTGATAATTTTCAACAAAAAAAAATAGCCTCGCAAAAAATTGTATTAAATTAAGAAAAACAACAGTAATATGTAAGAAAATATTAAGAAACAATTACTTTTAAATTGAAATATTTTTCCTCCCATTTTTTAGAAGATTAAATTATTTTTTTTTTCTTATTTCAAAACAATAAAATATAAAATTTCCTTTAATACAGTAATAATAATTATAATTTATTCAACTTCGTTTTTTTTTTTTTTGGAAATCTACAATAAATTGTATTAAGACACTCTTCTTAATAAAGAAAATAATAAAATCAATTTTTTTTTTGGTGAAGAACAGACAGAATAATATTTTTAAAATACCCTGTACAAACTGTCACGTAATTAATCCTGCAAAAAAAAAATAATAAAGCGTTAGTAGTAGCCTAGTAATAGTACATGTAGTAGAAAACAAATAAAAGGAAATATTTGGGTAGCTAGCTAAGCTTCCGGATAGAAACCTTATTTAATTCTAGATCCGCGCAGTCGTTTTGATTGTTATTGTAAATCGAAAATGAATGTATACATCTTCCGCTACGGCGACGCTACTGTTTACAATATAATAAAAGATCAAATCTCGTCTAATGTAATCTATAGATAAAATCTTGTCGAGAGAGATGACAATGAGAGATATATTTGAACAACTTTTCACGTAAAATGGAGTATCACTTTCACGAAAAATCTGAACGAAAGAGAATCTGTAATTACAGGATATATAGATATACAGGTATATTATATCTTTTGAGTGAAAATCAAAATTTTAGTTCTCCCCCTTCCCAAATACCTCATCTCCCTCCTCCTCTTGTCTCTGTCTTTGACACTTTGCAAAGAATTGCGCACATTCACAAGGAGATATCTCAGTGCAAATTTCAAACGCAGCTGTGATTTTTCCATTTCCATCGTTCTGACTAAAGGTCTCATCTCCACAAACAAATCTCAGCATCAACAGCAGCAGCAGCAGAAAGCAGACAGATTCAACAGCTAGTAAACAACAAAAATAAAAAATAAACAGAAAACAAAAACGTTTCACTGACACTTGTGTGATCGGACGACAGTCATCACATCACCGCCACGCGTCCAAATAAAAATAAGTCTGGAAAGCGTCCAGAAAATCACCTGCAAAACGATATTTTTTTATATATATATTATTATATTGATGGGGGAGGGGGGAATCACAAAATTTATTTTTTCAAGTACCGTAGTTGAAATGAAGCCAACGCTAAACGAGAGACACCCGCCTTTTTATTTATATTGCATCGTCAACAAAAATGTCTCCTCTCCCTTTTCACGGTAAACAATTTTTATCAACTCCATTTATTAAAACGTGTATTGAAAATATTAGCCATAAACTTGTAAGTTTAGAAAAGAAAAAATATATAAAAAAAGAAAAAAAATTCAATTTTGAAAAACTCAATCGATTTCGTCAAAACGAAGAAAAAAATAAATTGAATAAAAAAAAAAAGTAGCGTTAAGAGAGAAATTACATTAAAATATTCTGACTTTTCGAGTATTAAATTGGGTGAGTAAAGGTTTAACTTATAATTTTCAATTTAAAGCGTCACAAAAAAAAAAATGCGAGTTATAATATTAAACGTATAGTAGTAGCATCGATATCTCTCGCATCAAAAATTTACGAAAAGCCGAGGAAGTAAGGAGTTAAAGATGAAAAAACGAATTCACGCAGCAGGTAATTTCCTGTTGGGAATTGCGTCATTCCCCCCTCCCCAAACCGACTCTTACTCTATCCTACCCTACGAATATTCAAACGCAAAAATACACACTGACTAGGCTTTTATCAAATTGGCATTTTGTCAGCTCCCGACGCACATTTGCTAACGTCATCATCAACATTTTCTTACACAAAATATAATATATTTTATTTTTTTTCAAATAAAAAGGAATAAAATTTCTTTTTTCCCTTTTAGATGTGAAAAAATAATAATAAAAATTAATTAATTTTTTGAAATATATCGATTAGTTTTGAAAGATGCGTTAAACGCTGACGTCATGTCGCCACAAGTGATGCTTTCTCCCCATCGGCATAATAATAATAATAATAATTACAGCATGAGTCGTAAACATTTGACTGTATCATCCTCCATTGACAGCCCGGAAATGAATCGACCTTTCGCATTATTTCACGAGGTCAATTTCATTTCCTTAAAATAAAAGTGCTGAGTCCCCCCTCCACCTACTTTCCACCCACTCTTTCTTTTTTGTTTTAACTTTTACTCGCCAACTCTTTTCACACATGAAGCCACACGCACAATTTGTTTACTCAAGTGCCCTCTGCTGGAGAGATTTTTCTAATCTTTTTTACCGACGTCGTTTTCACGACTGACCGAAACACAATAGAACCCAGAGTTCATGTTTCAGTAGGTTCCCTGCCAGCTTTCTCCACACAGCCGCCTTTAACCTCCCACCCATCCGCATACACAACACGTGGAAACGCGATGGAATTTACGTGTCAACAAAGAGCACTTAAAATTTTTTTTTTGGCCAGTTCGCCTCACTGGTTTGTAGATTTCGTTAAGAGATGAAGGAGTTAGAGAGAGAGAGAGAGCCTATAAAAAGTAGTCGAGACGACAGAAGTTAATCAACTTAACTCGGACCGTGTGTTTACGCTGCAATTAAACTCGATTTAGCCATTGAACCGTGTGTATTAAACATCAGCCACCCACCCCAAAAGTCAGTAGTAAAATTGGGGGGTTCTCTCCCATCAGAAGCGATATACTGTAGGCCTACCAAGATCTGTTTCCATATACTCTGTTATTTAGAAGAAGAAATAGGATCTTCAAAATAAAATGAAGAAGAAAAAGAAAAGATTGTGTGTATTATCTTAACAAGTCATCAGAATCAAAAGCTCCACTTGACGTACACAAATCACGTGACAATCAATGAAAAAGAGTGTAGGTTACATACCCAAAATAAAAAAAAAAAGTGCGCGTGAAACAAGAAATTTGTAGCTAAATTTTTCCAGATTTCGAGCAGCAATTTTCGTTTGAATTTTCCCGATAATGTTGTTGTGAATTTAATATAAGCTCCTCCGTTGTTGATAGTTTATTACATCTAAAAATGCAATTACAATTTGTCTTTTAATAAATTAGAAAACACGCTCTCCTTTTTTTTCTTTTCTTTTCTTTTTCTTTTCCTTTTTTTTTTTTTTTTTTTAATTTGCGAAACCTAAAATTAGCTTAAAATGTCAATCAATTAAAAGAAAATGAAGAACAAAAAAACAACAACCTAAAATCAATATTAATATTCAACTAGTTAAATGTTGATGGAGAGAGTCATACTTTCTGCGTTCGAGAATGCGTAGTACTGGCAACCAATAGATATTTTGTATTTTCGTTGTTATTATTTTTTTTTTCTTCTATTTATTTTTTATTTTTTTTTATTTTTTTTTTTGCTTTCTTAAACCTGCCCGAGTTCCACAATTCACGCGCGTTAAAGATTAGACGCGTGTTGCTATACCACTTCTGCTCACTTGTTTACTGCCGCGCGTTACTTCCGCAAATTTGCACATTTGCAGTCTTCAAATAGTAATGCGTCAACATGACGAAGAGAGCAAAATGTGCAGCTTGGCGCTTACGCTTAAATATATAAAGAAAATCCCAGCTTCATTTCCGACCAACAAAAAAACACGTCTAAATAGTTTAGCGAGCTTATCACCCATGCAATTTTCTTGCATGGGGGGAGAAAAACGTAAACAAAATAGATTTAACCAGACTTAATATTTTTATCGCGTAAAAATTATATCAGCTTTGATGTTCGTCGTCATCATCATAAAATTAATTAATTATTAATAATTAAATGCTGGTGTTCAAAATAACCTTTTTTTTTTTATTTTTACAAAGTAATTATAAAATAATCAATCTTTGGTTTTAACAAACTTTGGTTTTAATAATGTCTCTCTATTGACTGAATTTAAATTTGCTAGCGGATATTTTAAGGACAAAGATGTCAACTGTCAATTTCCTGAATAGACTAAAATTTAAATTTGTTTACCTTTAATTTTTTTTTTTTTTTATTAAAAAAAAAATAAATAAAAATGTAGAAATGTTTTTCGTCATTATTAATTTACGAATCCTTTTTACGCGGCCAACTGGGAAATCAAGCATTGGCCACATACATTTTTACACGCATTTTATTTAATAAAAATAGTAAATAAATGCTGTTAACGTACAACCGCATATAAAAAATCTTTGGCTAAAAATATAAAATCTCAAAAAAAATAAAAAATAAAAACAGTAAATATTTCATCCGTTCTTAAAACATATAAATCATCCAAAATATTGCTTGGCATCGCACTTTTTTTTTTACCCTTAAAAAAAAGCGCAAAAAAAAACAACAACAACAACCTCTTTATATTATCAGGGCAAACTTTTCGCATGTCTTTCTTATTACATCTATATCTTTCACACAGGGCCGCTCCGAGCGGGTGTTGAGGTTGTGCATCGCACAAGGGCGCCGGATTCAGGGGGCGCCGTTTTAAGATTA
>JAQGAZ010001247.1:0-33436 GCA_034692225.1 Polydesmus complanatus | reverse complement strand
TTTCCCCCCCCCCCCCCCCCCCCCTGTTTTTAGCTTCAAATTAACCAGCTTTTCGCTTTCAAACTCTCGAAAGGAAAGAAATTTTTAATATGCATATTCATGGAATTAGCACTCGAATTAATTTTGCTTGAAAACTAAACTTTTATATGCGATACAGTTGCTCGATTTAAGCAAGCAATATAGGCTAAAAAAATTTAAATTTCGTTTGTCAAAAGATGTAAATGTATGTAAAGAAAAACATTTTTTTTTCTTCTTTCTTTTGCATAAATTTAACGATATAACGTTAGGTCGTAAAGTGTAAACCAATAAACGGCAAGGCAATAAACTGCATGTACATTAGATGCAAATTTAAATACAAAACACTAAGAATCGTTAGTTGTGAGTTTCGAATGACAACGAGCAAGTATTCTTAGTTATAATACGGTAAAAACTGCTCCGATAAAAAGAAAAATTGCGACTTTCATATTCGCAATTTAAAGGTATTTTGCATGCATTTATGATAAATACGGAAAAGCGGCAATAAATTTGATCTGTTCGAAAAGCATCAAACTACGCCCAAAGCGAAGTTCGCATAACTCATTAATGCGAACGAAATTGAATGAAAAACTCATAATAGAAGATATCGTATTAAGATAGGCCTACATATATTTATACCAAGGGTTTCTAATCTAATGGACAATTGTAATGATTAATAAAAACATACGTGCGCGCGTGCACTCGAGATCACTGGTCAACGCCCTAACTAAACTCGTCTACTATTAATTAGGTCAAAACAAAATTTAATTTCCTTATCGCTTTAACGAAGTCATACAAAAGCCGGCAATAAATTGCAATTATTATGATTGATAAAGTCTATGGTAAAATGGATACATGTACGTAAAAGTTCAATATTTATTGCGTTTCTAGTTTTTAAAGAACTAACTTCTTTAATATGACTTGATCAAAGGAAAGCTAACCATTATATTCAATCATTTATGCATTAAACTACATTTAACAACTTATTTTTTTTGAAGCATCTTGGGGTCCTTCCCCTGTCTGGATGTTATTGTTTTGAATTTTAAGACGCATAATTAAAACCGATTTTACTAAACGAAATTAAACTGCCTCAAACATTACTGCAAGTTTTTAAGTAAAAATTTGTTTCCAACTAATAGAAATTCAATTACGCTTTGCGTTTAAAATACAGTAATAGAGCGTAGTTAATTAATTTAATTCCACATTTTAAATTATTTTCGTTTGTAAAATAATAATAATTATTATACTGTAAAAGTGTACAATGCATATAACATTTTCTAATTTTTATTTCAAAACTTCCTCCCTTAGTCTGCAGAAGGTTTAGGTCATTAATATTGTTTAGTATGAACCGGGCCATCGGGTGTGTGTAGCGTGCATGCGTTTTGATTTCAATCTTATCAAGTTGTTTATAATTAATGTAAAATTGCAATTGCAGCATAAATTGTACTCAAAATACACAAAAAATTATAACTTAATTAATTTCAATGACTAGAAAATACCGAAAATAAATGATTTCAAAAACTAGATAATGGTGGGGGGGGGGGGGGGAGGGGGAGGGTTAGAAAACGATAATTATTACGGCTTTAGCAATATTACAGTAATGTTTTGTCTTTACAATAATGGCTGTTTATGTGTCAAAAAATCCACATGTACATGTATTACAAAATTGTACAAAGCCTTGTATTTTATAAACAAGTGATCATGACTGACAGTGCGGTACATGTATTAACTATTATTGTATTAACATGTGTTAACTAATGTCGTGACGCGCTTATGGAAATAATTTTTTTACTATACTGTACCTATAATTCGTTTTTGAGTGGAGGAATGAGAGGGTGGATGGAAGCCGTAAATTAATATTGCATTACTGTACTACTAATTACTGTATCATTAGGAGAATATCGTCCTCGCAGGAAGCTCATCTGACATTAATTGAACGGTGTTCTGCGCAAAGCTACCAACCAAAAACTTTTAAAAAAATACAGTATAGTCGCTTAGCAAAATACTGTATAATTATGCTCTTCTTTGTTTTAAAACCTTTAACTCAGCAAGCATTCAAGCCAGGAATGATATACCCTCTAAAGTTTAAACTAACACTCTAAGACTAAACTCAACACCGCAAAAAAAAAATCGCTCCAATGGGTTAGTAGCTTTTATTTTAACTTAATTCCTATAAAAACGTTAACAAGCAACACAGTCCAATGTACGAGTATCTCAATTCTTAATAAACATGGAGTGCAAGTTTTGTGCAGTACCATGACCAATTCACAGTGGCCAGTGAGAAAGTTAATTCGTTAAATTAAAGATGAAATTTTTTTAAAACTCCAACGTTTTATACTTTTTTATTTGCTAGATCTTAACTATAATGCGTTGCGCAACGACGCAAAAAGAGTGAAAGTCTTCTTCAGTCGGTGGTGGGAGTACAATGTATGATTCAATCATGGTGCTCGTAACTGACAGAAAGCTCGAAACGACTCTTTAACAGTATTTTTTATATATTTTTTAAAAAAATATTGCGAGTCAAATTTAATTCACCCTCGTAATTTAGTATTTATTGTTACCGCATATTTTATCGCAATCAATTTTTTCTAATTTATATTATTCTGATTTATTCGGAAAAGAAGAAAAACTTTCAACCCAATAAAACTATAATTTAATATACTGTAAATAACTAATAACGTATTTATTCCATGTTTTCTAGTTAAGTTTATTGTATATTAAAGTTCTATATAGTTTCTATTGTTTTTCAAGAAACAAAACAAAAATAATTGTAATGAATGTGTCAATTACAAAATAAAACGGTACGTTATTATTTTCTTCTTCATTCGGCTTCTTATTAAAGGCAGTGTCGCATGTGTCAATTAGCTCATTAAAATCCGTTTAGTACGTTGTCTGAACGCGCATTAAAAATAGGTTTTAGGGTGAATGTCAAGCAACGTACAATACAAACTAGCTCGACGTTAATATTTAATATGCCAGTACCATAAAATAATAATGATGCTAAACCAAGGCATAATACGAATTTGTTCTAGCCACAACGTATGGTCGATTGTTTGAAAAGCTAATCAAATTATGCCTGACATCTTTAAAATAATTATCTCGTAATTAACAAAATATGTACTAAGACAATTAAGACCCAGACAAAGCAGATGAAGACTGTATTTGAATCAATAACATAGAATTAACGTTTCTTTAAGTTAAAATAAGGCTAAAAAAAAATTTAATTAATTTAAAATTAATAAGTTTTAATCAGCAGAATCTGTCAAGGGACATTGTGATTTCTTAATTAATTCAAAAATAACGTTGTACGGTAAAACCCCGCTGCGTTATACGGTTTTTTTTTTTAAATAAAACAGAAGTACAGAAATCTAGTAGTTGAGCATAGGCGCAAACCGAGGTCTGGGTGAAAAAATATCTATAAATTATAATCAATACCGGTAGTGATAAAACCCATCTACTACTGTACATGTACTGTATTTTTAATGCCATAATTCCAATTTAAAAAACAATCGCATAATAAATAGGAGCTCTGTTGTAAATAATTATATCAATTTCTTATAGAAATCCAATTAAGGAATAAGCAAAATATCGTCAATCTTGCACACAATTTGTAAAATACACAAATTAAACTAATTAATTCACCAAAACGAGTTTTCTCTAAAAATACAACACGCATAACTCAAATAATTATTCTCCGAACACCATACATTCAAAATACTGTACAATTAAAACCTCTATTCGAAATCTATAACCACCATCAATTAACCGTAAAATAAAAAAATGTATCTCGAGACTGATATGGCAATTTTTTTTTTTTTTGGTCTACTTTAAAGGCGAGACAATAAAAATCAGTAATTTCACACGTCCAAACAACGATACCCGTAAAGCTCAACATCCGCTAAATCTTAGATCCATTAACTAAACATGATGCAATCTCACGCGGTGCAACTTATGCAAATATGTTTGTTAAACGGATCATAAGGTAATTAACGCCGTTCACGTGGAGTTTCCCTCTAGCGCCTCACGTGTGGGATGCGAACTCGGCAACAAATAACAACAACAAACATCGGATACGAAGGGTGGTAGACGGGTGAAAGGATGGCGAAGATTTGACTACTAGAGCGATTTTTTTTTTCTTACGCTCTTCCGTACAATCTTTGTGCTGTTAAATAGAAATTAATCCTCCTGAGTTTCAAACTCTTTTCGAGCATACACCTTAACAACATTCGTCTCACAACTTCTGATCCTCTATTTGCTTTCAGACTCTCAACAAAGCACTAAAATGCAAGCTATTAACGTTTGGGAGATGGAAAAAAAATAATCAATAATTCTTTTTTACCTTTTTCTTTTCCATACAGAGCCGTACGCTCCACGCATGCTCACTCGATTGATTTTAAAACTTTATCTTGATTTTTTTTCTTTCTATACCGTATATACAGTACTGTACAGTTAAATGTCGTTATAACAAAGTATAAAAATATAGACAACCTCATTCGTTACCGGTATATAATGATTTTTTAAAAAGTAAGTCTACATTATAATAAATAACAAATACCAAAGACTTAACATTTTTAATTATCTAGCATGTGCCAAATTACTTATGAATCAACCAGTCTGAGGGCCATTAATCAACAAAAAAATTTGATTAAGCAAAAAAAAAATGTACTTAAAACTTATTATAAAATTTAATTTCTTCGGCATCATTAAAAACGTCAGATTTCTTTTAAAATTTTATTGAATAGAACATATTTTTTCCGCGAGACTTCGAAATGTCGTTATAGTTATACAGTATTCAGGAAAAAAAAACTTTTATAAAACATATTGTTATTATCACAGTTCGTTGTACCGACATTTCACACTACTGTATATACCATTTCTATTTAATTCGACCAAATCTTTAAATCTAATTAAAGGTTAAAAGTAATGGAAGAAAATAGACGTCTCTTTCTCCAATTTCAGCTTTTTCCTCTACAAATCCAAACAACTAGAAATTACTAATTAAAATCTTTTGAAAATAAAATGTAGAATCAGACGACTCAATCTATCAATTAAACTCTTAATACTCAAAAATCTTTAATTAAAGCAGCGGCTTATTCAAAGTATGGAATCCCCGCGAGTTAGTGATGTCACAGATTGGCAATCTCCAATCGGAGAACGAATTGATGCCGTCTTGTGATGGAAAAAAGGAAATAAGATTTCAATCTGATCAATGTGCGTTTCGAGATGCGAAGATGAACACGCTTTCTCGAGTATATAATCCTTATCTAATATTGATGGATATAAATAACTGTAGACAACTGTCTTCTTCTTTCCAGTTTTCATGTCGTCTACATCTACTTTCAACTTCATTTAATATAGAAGCGACGGTGCTCAACAATTTTCAGTCGCAAAATATGACATTCGCAGAGCAAACTAATCAAAAAAAAAATTTTTTTTTTTGGAAGTACAGTACAATGACGAGGAAATTACGCCACTCAATAAGAAAACTAAATAAGAAGAGAGGGAAATAATGATGAAAAATATTTTGAAAATCCCGGAGACTGATCGAGGATTATTCTTTCCAACATATTGTATAATCTAGGTTTTTTTTTTAATATATAATAGCATTCCGCTGAGAATCACGTTATTGTTAGTATTGAAATGTAATATGCATGTGACAGGCTAGTAATGCACATAAAAAAATGCATGTAAATCAAAAGTGACAGTTTTTAACTTATTAAGGTGAATCTTATTCATAATGACTACGAATTTATTATTGTTTTGCACACTGAACAGCGTGCTATTTTAGATTGATAAGTTTACATATTTTTAGAAACTTCTAGATATGCTTTCTAACTTAATAAACAATTGATGCAAAACTTTCTCAAAATTACGCAAGCAGTATTGTGCATGTTGAGCAAACGAAAAAAAATAATAAAATAAGCACGAAACAAATATTCTCGTTCCTGCTCAGTAAAATAAAAAAATAAATCCGTAAAATTTAAATTTAATTAAATTTAAAAAAAAAAGTTTTAAAGTACTAAAAAAATAATAACAAAACATAACATTTAATTTTGAATCGCTTATATTGTCTCGCAAAAATTAGAAAATTATTTTGAATTAACTCATTCATTGTAGCGCATTGTATTTCTTCAGTTTCATAGAGTCTGAGAAATTCTCTAAATAAAAAACTTGTAACCCTAATGACTAGTAATCAAAAATTAACATCGATAAGTTTTGACTCAAGTTACTGTAGAAATAATTTATTAAGCCATATTAGTTTCTACAGTATACCTAGCTAAAACAAATTAAAGTCTGGTTTTTTAAAGCAAAAATTGTACGGTGCATTAAAAGCATCCTAAAAATAAAAATAAATAAACATCGCCAAAAAAATTTAAATTAAAACAGTATAAGCTACGGCTATTAAATATAATTGTTTCAGTTTTTCGAAAGTAAATTTGCATGGTTGCGCTAATGTTATAAAATTAACATCGAAAGCGTTTGTTTCGAGCCAGTTATTTTAAACGACAGAAAAAGAGAGGAAAAAAATAATAAAGTGAAAACGAAAGAAAAAAAATGATCGGAGAAATAAAAATCTCTTCCAGGCCAGTAAAATTCATCTTGGTCAAGTGTATTTGAAAGGCTAAAAAGCATCACGAGCCATTTTAGACGATATATGGCTTACATCCTGCATACAGAAAAGTGAAAGATAGCTAAATACATCACGGGAAAAAACCATCGCCTAGTCGTTTGATCTACGATCTATCTACATAAAACGGTTTTTGTAGTTGATGGAAGGAGAGGGGTAAGAAACACAGAGAGAAAGGGGTGGTCTTAAAGTTGAATAAGATACGAGAGAAGAGGAGGAGTGAAATAAATAAATAGACCAAAGATTTCGTGCGCGCACACGTATATTCAATGGGTACGGTAAATGTAAAGGCGATAAAGAATGGCGTTTGGAACAGAGAAATAGATGGGGAGGGAGAGAGAGAGAGAGAGAGAGAGAGAGAGAGAGAGGGAGAAAGTAAGGGGTGGTGATAGGGAGAAATGCATAGAAAGAAAAAGTAGGGGAATTTAAGAAAAGATGGAAGGAGATTGAGATATGAAAAAGGCCAACACCTTCAAATAAAAGAGAAGCCAAAATGTCAATTCTTTATCTGGATCACACAATGTGGTCGAGCATTTAAGAGAAAAGCGAGGAGACCCAGCTGAGCAATTGACCATCTGGGATTCTCGGAGGAAAGTGGCGACTAATAAAAGAGAAAATGCGTCATTCAATACCTTCTCAACCAAATGGGGTGCTCAATCTTTACCTACATTCGCGCACATCCAAATTCATAAGCCACGCCATTCCTTTCTTTATAAATCAATCTACCAATTCTAAATTATTATTGGTGCGGCAAGATTACGATAAAATTACAGGAAGCGATTGATGTTAAATAATGATTCTTTCATCAAAAAATTTTGCGAGAAATATTTTTACTGGTTTTAGTTGACAGCAACTAATTAACATAATAATTATAATTATTATTACGTTCAGACTATAATTATTATTATTATTTAATCACCGAGTGGTTAAATCTGAACCTCGGTTACGCACTTAAAAATTAAAAGTAAAAATTAAATTTAATTAAATAATGAATAAAATATCATGAAATGATAAACTGTGAGATAAAATGGTCAACGGAAAGTAAATTTAAATCAAATTAATTTATAATTCAAGCTACATATTATACAAACGCTCGCCATGCCTCCTTCTAAACATAAAAAAAAAATAATTCTTTTTCTCCCATTTTCTTAATAATTCATTTGGCGAAAGTAAAGTATTTGTAGACAAAGAATGATCATATACCGTACACCATATGTCACCAAAATATTAAGTTTTTCTCAATTACAGTATTGTGCTCCCAGCCTCCCCTTGATATGGCACCCATCCTCCAAACCTCAAACTCATAATTTACAAAATAATAATAAAATCATGCGAAAAACCCACAAAAAAAAAAAAGAAAACTTGGAAAAATAATGTAGAAAAAAATCGTATTCTACTGTAACTATACAGTAAATAATATACTGTACATGTATATGAAGAAACCATGGCCAATGAATTGACTTTATCACGTGTTACTCTCACTCGCGTACTCAAGCTTTGGTGTTGTACGAAAAAAAAAATTTTTAAAGACATGCATTTCTGAATGAGACTGATTTTGCTCGCAAATCATTGTTAGCAGATTCTAAAAACCGGTTCCAGCTCATTCAATTTAAAATAAGCAGTTGTTAAGACTTATGAAATTATGAGTTTATTGTGTACCGTAATTACAACCTGTAATGATTTGCAAGCTTTTCAATAAAACAAATAAGCAATAACACAGTTAAAATGGCTGCTGTTTATGTTTTAAATTTTCCAGTGGTACTCATCAATTCAGCAATATTATGTTAACCTTATTATCTATTTAAACCATTGATAATTTAATTTTTATAGGTAAGCCTATAACTACAGCATTTAAAAATCACCATTACAATTACCTTGTACAAGTTGTACTTATATTTAAGCAATGAAAATTTCAGAAATACGTATTTCCAATTTAAAACACGTTTCACTTAAATGAAATAAAACGCTGCAGCCTGCATATAACGCAAGAAAAAAAAAGAATGAAAAAGTGGTTTTCAACTCACCCAATTCCCAGGTGATAGTGTGAATGGGGTATCCGAGAGCTCGGCAATGAATATAAGCCGTGGTTCCCGCCACAACAGATGTATTTGGCATCGGTCTAATCCAAGGACGACCTGTAATTAGCAATAAAAATCTGTTCAGATGTAAATAAAAAAAAGAACAAAATTTAATGATTTGAGAGAAAGTGAGAAAAAACAATTTGACTGACGTAAAAAGTCGATAAGAAAAACAGAAGAAGAAAAAAAACACCGTGCTTGATAACATGTTGAACCGTATGCATCTCGAGTCGAATCCAAAGCATCATCGTCTTTAAACGTTCGCTCGTTTTTATTTTTTAACGAATACATTAACGCCAAAAGAGTTTCTCTTTCTTAAAAAAAATTCACTAGGCACGATCACCTCATTATAAATTACCTTCCGCAATCGCGCCATTTTACACCAGTCTTTCCAAACAAGCGCTTAATTTACATTTTGTTTTTCTAAAATTAACTAGAAAAATTCCACCGATTTACAAAACCACAACTAATTTGCGTAGCAAAAACATTGAGCAAGTAAAAATGCAAGAAAGAAAAATCTTCATTTCAATCGAAGATCCATTCCTTTTAATACCGGTAATGTACTTGCATGACGGTAGTACAACTTAAGCATGTGCTGCGCAACTACGGCGAATGAAACTTCTGTCAACCAAGCTCTTTCAAACAAAATCATAACTTTAAGTTTTATCAAATTTCGAAGCTACATTTTTTTTTTTGAATATTTTAATTACGGTACCAATATTAGAATTTTCAAAACTGATAAAACTTCAAGCTTAAAGAACATTATTACTTAACAAACCATATTCTGAAACCAAATCGCACAATATTAGGCATATAAAAGCAAAGAAAATAACACCTTAATTACTATATTTACAATACTTTTTAATTGTAATGGTACAAAGTGGCAGAATATTTTGTATTTTTGATATATAGAGAAACACATTTCCATTCATTAATACGCTATTTCTATCTTTGAAATCAAAAATTTGCTTAGCTAAGAAAGTATAACCATAGTTACTATGGTATAACAATGAAACTATAACAACTTAAGATATTTTGCTCTAATACGAGTACTGTAATTCATTTTTTAACTACTTTTTTAAAACCCAAGTACGCTCGTAAGTAAAAAAATTTTTAAAATGGCTGGTCAGATGAACTTTTATTATCTTTATTAAACTTCTATGCTTATACTGTACTATTGCTATTAGTATTACCCCCATCTTAGCATATTATCTTTGCCTTTTTTACACTCACAAACAAAGTGCAAAAATATAAAATTTTAAATTTAATAAATTAATATATCAATAGTTACTAAATGAACATCTATTATAGTTTATCTAACAATGTAATACAGTATATTATAAAACCTTTTTAATCTTCAATGTTTTCATTTAGAGTTTAAAAAAAAACTGTATCACATAACAATAAAAAATAACAATTCAAATAATTAACTACTGTATAAGAATAATCCAAATTTGGATAATTGAAGTTGCAGTAGCATACAGTAGTTCTATCAGCTTTAAAAACGAAGCAAAGGTATTCGGAGCTTAGTTGCGCATTCATTGCTCTCGCTTTGGCTTTTGCTGCCCCTCACAAACAGTCGTCGTTGCATCGCGGCAAAGCTGTTAAACCTAACTAGGTTTCTTTCCAGCGTTAATATTAAAGCTCCGTTCGCCACTAGAAAAGCCCTTATCAATAAAAAAATGCGAAGAACGTCAATTCTGAGTACAACGCAATTTACAATAACGCCCTTAAGCGCTTTTTTTTTCGTTCTCTCCTCTCCTCTTCTCACTATGAAACCGAATTTAGATTATAAAAATACGCCGTTTCATATACACCGGTAGCAACGTACACCCAGATTTATTTTCCAAAACCTAAATTAGATTCGATTCTTATGAAATAACGCGGCGAGGTTGAAATACGATTGTACTATTATTTATAATAAAAAGGATTTCAAGTGCGTTGCGCGCGTGTGTACAGCGAAACCACACGAGGGACGATGTAGTGTGAACGCGGTGTTAGTTTGATATTTACAAAAAGAGAAAAAAAAAAGAAAAAAAAAAACCCAGGCGAAAAGAAATCAAGTCTTGCTCTATTTCCTGCCTCAGCCAACAAATGCCTCCTCCATCCACCAACACCACCAGGCGGCAAGCGAATCTTTTCGGCTTGTCAAATATCGGACAAATCCTACGGCGCCGTGCGGTATTTGAGAGAAAAAGCTGCTCTAGCTCCTACATGTGCTGGCCAGGCATGCGTATACTCTCTAAAACACGCCAAAAACAAGTTAAATAGCCCGAGAGAAAAGAAAGAGAAAAAAGGAAACAATATTCAAAAAGCTAAGAGTAGCAATGCGTCGACGCATAACTAGAAATCTTTTTATCTATCTACATAGGAAATTTGTACCGTCTATACAATGTGTGTCATATTACAGTGAAATGTCGATACAACCAACTTTCAATAACACAAAATCCTCAAAAGTCTAAATAGAAAATGGCAATGTGGTATGAAATACGATTCTTTTGTTTACAATGACGAACGCTAATAAATAAAAGTTTCGGTTTCATGATAAAAATGCCATACAACATTGAAAAATAAGCCGTCATACTGTAGGTCCTCATTAAAAATTTTTTTTAAAAAAAAAAAAAAAGAAAAAAAAAAATCTTTCTGTGTTTTAATGTTTTTCGATAATGATGTACCAACATTATATTTTCTAAATTTTTGAAAATTCTACTTCAAATTTTCAATCTCGCATTTAGCCTAAATCTCATTTTCTAAGCATTATTTGTACATTCAAATTAACAACAACTTGTGAGCTGCAATTTTTCAAAAAAAATGGTTATTATATTTTTCACCTATTATTATTAAAATCATTAATTATTTAAAAAATAAAAACTCATACAGTCAAACATTTGTTGGTCACCATTAAAAATAATAGATGCAAGAAAACAATTATTTTTCAAAATGTGATTTAGCATTTTTTTTTTCCTTGCTGTGCTATTATAATAATAAATTTTCAATTTTTAAAAAAATTT
The DNA here is from genome assembly GCA_034692225.1 of Polydesmus complanatus. Classification (NCBI taxonomy): domain Eukaryota; kingdom Metazoa; phylum Arthropoda; class Diplopoda; order Polydesmida; family Polydesmidae; genus Polydesmus; species Polydesmus complanatus. Next base: position 21,704 of record JAQGAZ010001247.1, on the reverse strand, counting down.
TCTGATTTAACAAATTTTTAATACTCGTAGAAAAATACATTTTATCCATCACGCTAAACTTCGTTGTATCAACATTTGATTGTGTATGTTTTTCAACCCGTTTCTATCGACTAAGTTGATATGAAACAGATTGTATATTCAAAATATTTGTGCATATACAAATCAGCAATGTTTGTCGTATCAGTGTATGAATATATTCGGCACAGCAAACTATTTCTATGTTTTATTTAACTTTGGTATCGCGCGCGGATACATCGAAAACAGTGATTAATATTCATATGTTTAGAGTCATCGTCACCGCCAGGTATAAATATAAATAAATTCGCATGCATCAAATTCAAATCACGCCAAGAATAAAGCAAAAAAAGATGGAGGAAATAAAGATAGAAATCTCTTCTTTTCCTCCGCCCACCCACTTACTATACCCCCCTCCGCCATTCAAAACTGAAGGGGTGATCTTTTTTTTTTTTTTCTTTTTCTTCTTTATACAACTAGTAAGATTCGTGTCGGTGCTATCATTGACGACGACGATGATGAGGAAAATGTGGGTTCATCGGTTTATTCGTGCATGTAATATGCTAACGTTCATTCATTCGTGTGATGAACTCCAGCTTCTTAAGAAAAAAAATTAACGAGCTTCCATTTTCTCTTTTCTTTCTTATGCCACTTGAGTTCACCTCGACCAAAAAGCATCCGAATTTTCTAAAACTATTTTACACGTGATTTCATTGCCCAAGTCATCGATCGGTCCGCTTCAACAATGAATTTAAAAAAAAGTAGGGTAGGAATCGGGAAGTGAAATGAGACGCTAATAAACCTCGGAACGGAAAATGTAACACTTAAAAATGTAGGGTACGCTATTGGTAAACGGTAAATGTTGAAGTGAGAGAAGAGAATAAAATAAAACGCGTGTCTAGATGAATGCTGAATCTATTTTTCAGTTTTTAAGTGCAGCTAATTTCCGTGCAACTGATTAAACGTTTTCACGTGCAAATTAAAAACGTGTTAGCTGGAGCTTGGTTGACAAGGTTTAATCAAAAAATAGGTCGAAGGAAAATTGATTTTTTTAAATATTATACTAGGTATATAACATTTTTTAAAAAAGCTATTCAAAGGAAAATTAAAACGGAGACCTAGGTTCAATATTTCAATTAAATGGCATATATTTTATTTTTTTTTTCGTTTTCAATAGAAAGTAATTTTCTAAGAAATTCTTTTAAAAAAATTGGAAAAAAGCAAATTAAAACCTCGATTTCACGTTTTTTTTTATCTGATCAAATAAAATATTTTATAAGTTTAAATACGTTTTACCAATATAGGTTTATCTACGTTTAATATAGGATTTAAATCTAAAAGCAATTTTTTAATAAATAATCAAAAATAAATACCGGGTAATTAAAAAAATAACTACGGTACCGGTAATAATAAAACTCAAAATATTACTCAATTCAGTAAAACTTTAAAAGAACTTAAATACCTAAGACAGTAGTGCAACTTTAAAATTAATATCTATGTAAATGTCAAGAATATTATGAAACGTAGTTGTAATGTTCACGTACCATAATATTATGCAAGAAGTTTCCAAAATAATGCGTTTATATTAATTCTCTCATATAAAAAGTTAACTGTTTAAATTAAAAAAATAATAATTTCCAGATTAAAGTTTGTTTCTTAATTCCAAACATGAAAAAAATACGTTCACCAAAAAATAATCTTTAAATGTAAAATTGAGCTTTTCCTCTAAATATTTGGTGAACTTGGAAAAAAAAGTTTGACTAATGGCAAGGTTCGCTACGCAGAGTTATTTAAAATAAGTCAAAAAGTCATTTCACGTGTTTCCTTTCGACCTAATAACTCAACGGAGGAAAGAACAAAGGTAAACGATCGATCGATCCGATCCACTTTTTGAATTAAAAATCAAGCGAAACTGCACTCGTAACAGAAATAGCATGTTAACTCTTTCTGCATCCGTTTCCACTCACTCTTTCGCCTTACGCGTTCGACTTCAATCTGACAATTGCACTTGAATACCAAACTCGTACTAGTATCGATAAAGAATAGACTCACCCACAATATGTACTTTGGCTGAATAATGTGTCCTTCCGGCCCGATTTGTCGCCAAACATCGATATTGGCCTCCATCTTCAACGCGAATTCCGCTCACGTTCACTTGACTATTCAACCGGCCATGCTCATCTATCCAATCGGCAAACCGATATCGGATGTCCATTGCAGGAAATGACTGGTCGTCTAATGTCCAATGGATGGTCGGTAAAGGTTGACCGCTGGCGATGCAGTGAATAGACACGTGAGACCCAGGTTGAACGGTCATCTCTTCAAACACCGAGTCCAACACGGGAATTACGTCTGATAAAAACAAACACACAAATTTAAGCTTTATTTTATTCAAATATCATCGTCGTATCTAGTCTATAGATTTGCTCGACGCGATTAGCTAAATCTGACCTTTTCAACTGCTTAATTTAAATTAGTTCTACGAAAATGTCGTGAGCGTAGAAATGAAACGAGATAGCAGCAGTTATGAAACATAATTTTTAAAAAAAATCCGGTAAATAATGTCTGGCAGGATAAATCCCAGGAAAATGTTATGAATAATTTACTAACGTGACTGCATGTAATAATTTACCGACACAGCCACTCCACGTGGCGTAATATGCGGAATCCCCCCAAAAAAAGATGAGTTCAAAAGAACACATTTATTATGGTTTGTTAGCTTATGCGAATAAAAATAACGCTGCTTGAATAATTATTATACACGTAGTGATCATTTAAAATGCTTTCTACTTTTTTTTTTTTTTTTTTTAAAAACCTGTAAAACCTAATAAAAACCTTTATTCAGGTGTTATTTGTCATATTTGGTATTCTGAAGACAACAAAATGACAATAGACAATTTTATCACATTACCGCAATTAATCCACAGTAGGCTACATCAAAATACTGTATACTAAATAATACAGCGTTTAGAAAATACGGTAAAAGCCAAACGCTGCTCTAATCTAATAAATAAATCTTGTATCTAGTACTTTTAAATTTATTATTCATAATTAATATTATTGAAAATCTGCGACTGTTTCATTCAGGCATGCAAAGCATGCAATAATACTGTGCTATTTTAAACACGCACATTATATTAATTTTTCTATGCGAAAGAAATAGTTGTTGATATAAATAATTCCTATGGAATCTAATTAAACTTCGTCAGTTACTTCATCGCAATCAATATCTTTCTTAAAACTTAAATATCTAATGCTTTAGAGTTATGTAAATAATAGCATTATTCAAAAATAAAAATAAATTAAAACATAATTATAACGCATGCTCTAGTTGTGATAAATGATCTTTTCCTGAGTTTATTGCAGTATTGTATCAAATAACTTGATATTAATTATTTTTATGGTAATTGTTGGTAATTATTTTAATTATGACTGAACGAATGAATACCGCGTTTCAAACCCTTTGGGAACTGTAAACCTCGCTTTCAACAAAATAAACGAATAGTTGATATTTTTTTCTTCGTTTTTTACTCGGTAAATGTAATTAAGTCAACGACCACTTGTAAATTCAGTGGTAACCGCACTCGAAGTTCGTTTCATCATTCTCATTTACTGTGATTCCAAAAATAGCAGTAAAGCAATGTATAATTTACCTCCTAATTTCAATTCCCCGCTGTCCTCCGCTTCATCTTCACTGTTCCTAATGAAGCACTGATACATCCCTCGATCTTGTTTGCCGACACTGTTTAACCTTAGAGTCCACTGGGAAACTAGGCGTCTATTTTCATTTAAGGCTAAAGGTCGTCCGTCCTTGTACCACGTCACCGATGTTACTGGATGTCCATTCGGAGTGCAAGTAAAAGTGGCCACTTTTCCTACGTCCACCGTCTGCGTTGAAGGCACAATTTTCACGTGAAGTTGTCCTAAACACCAAACAAAGTCAATAATTACACCAAAATTAGTAATTTATTAATGAGAATTTTCCGACCTCGAACTCGTAAAACTGTATCAACCCGTTCTTCACCCACGCTATTGGTCACTATACATCGATACAAACTCTCGTCTTTCAATTGAACCCTTTCGATCCATAAAAAACTAAACATTTCCCGTATCCGTTCGTTACTCGCGATAGGTTGAGGTTCTTTATCACGAATCACGTACCACCTAACACGAGAAAAAAAAATCAAATTTGTTAAATGAGTGAGAAACCGAATAAATAAATTCTTTGTCATTCAAATTGAACGAACAGATCAACAAATTATTGCAAAGAGTAAAAAAAAAAATTACATAATATTATACAGTAGCTTGTTGCTGCGTGTGTGATTTATTCTATTCCCAAAGCAATACTATTTATTCGCTATGGGAACGAGAATATTACGCGTAATGAAAACAAGATGGCACGATGGGAACAATGGACATTAACAGAAGAAAAGAAAATTTAATTAAAGAGACGCGTATAATAGATTCAGAAAATAGATTACAATTATTTTTACATGTTAAATATTTCCTTGCTAAAAATTTCACCGCGAAAAAAAAAAAAAAAACATTAATATTTTGGCGTCATTCCAAAAACCGAGTTGGCGTCAATTAATTTTTTTTTCTCCCGTCTTAAAAAAAATTATTCGTTTTGTAAAACGTGTCGTGTTCTATTATTACATCGCTAATAAAATAAAAAGTTATAATTTTATGAAATTGCGTTTAAAAATGATGGCGACAAATATGTTGCTTATTTTATTTTTAAAAAAAAATGGAAAACCAAAAATTGACATGATGCGAGATATCACCTGTTCGTCGGAACCGGAAATCCTTGAGCTTCGCAAGGAAGTTGCACGCTGTCACCTTGAATAGCGTGAACCACCGATGAGCTGTGCGTTATTCTCGGAGAAACGCTATTATGCACGTCTAAAAAGGAAAATATGAACGAAAAAAAAAAATCAAATTAAACACGTTATATTTACATCAACAATCTTGTACTTGCTACAAGTGTGAGCAAAGCTTATTATGTATACATGCGTGCATTAGACACGAGTTTCCTTACTCATTTGTTGTCTTTTTTTTTTTTTTAATAAAAAAGTGATATTTAAGGGGAGGGGGAGAGAAGAGAGCGGCGGTGAATATAGTGAGATTAATCGCTGGCACATTTTGGTGACAACTCCTTATAAATTACATTTTTCTCTTGGTGAGATTAAAATAAAAGTAGAAAGATGGGTTTCTACTACATGAAAACGGAAAAAGAAAAAAAAAATGGAACCGGCTTAGATAGGATACCTGATTTTACGAAAAAAATGAAAAAGAAAATAAATAAAAAAAATCCCCGACGCTAAACGAAAAGCTCTCTTTTTTTTTTTTTTTAATATTTTTTTTTTCGTTCTTTATATTCATAAAAATGCATTATAAAAGATCCTGTTTCTTGCGAAGATGACGAAAGAACAACAAGTTTTTAAATTACTGGAAAAACAATCTTTTTTACTTATTTTAATTTTGTGCTAACTTTTTTTTTTTTTTTCATCCGTACTGTATTTGTCTCCGCGCATGCGCATTTTATCCAGGTCATAAATTTCGTTCTTAAGACGTAAGAAAAAAATAAATAAAAAAAACACCAATACCACCCCTACAAAATGCCACAACTGTGTAAAGTCGGGAGTTTTTCTATCTTTTTAAAAGTGATTTATGGATTGAAATCCACTTCCGGTTTGGTTGAAATCACGACGCGCCAATTTCATTCACAACATGTTTTTCAGCCTATTTCTTTGTTCGAAATTCGTCGTCGTGTTCCACCACACTACACCCGGTTCCAACTCCCGTTTTTCAATGTCATATAATTCTTTTTCTCCTTCCACCCACTTCATCCTACCTCCCACTCGCTCTGTCTATCTCTTTTTACGAAATTTATTGAAAGTAGAGTGAGACGTTTTAAGCTGGAAAAGATTTGTAGCGACGACTTCGGAATAATACAAACACCACTTCCGGTTGGCTTTTGATTTAATTTGGAGCGCGTTGGCGACCACCACTTTATATTGGTTAAAAACAAGCTGTGGTTTGAATATAATTTCATCTCTCGAGAGAGTCGTTGAAGCCGTGTTTAAACAATGTTAGCTCTGAATATCGCGTTACGGTTTGCCATCATCGAATTTAGTTAGGGTCTAGTTATTCGCGCCAAAATTTTAATTAATTCTCGTCTACCTGCATCCATTATTCAAATTGCAATTTCATTTTTTTGCACCCAAAATATCGACGCATTTCTAGAGAATACATCACATACATAACCCAATAAAATTAAGTAGAAAATATTTTACTGCGTGTAACTTTAAAAATCGGTTACCAAGAATATTGTAAAGATAAAAGCACTATTCAAATAATTGTAGCGTCTATTTTATGTCACACTGTTCGGAGTAGAAAAATTATTTATTTTTCCCCAAGGCTGTTTTTTTAATTAAAATTAAAATTTACTGAAAAGTAAATTTAAAATAAAATATCCCTCATAAATTTCACGAGAAAAAAAATTCAAGTAAACAAAAACATTAACTGTTGGCATTGGATATGTAGGCTACATGTTATAATAATTAATACGATACTAATAAGAAATTCCAATAGGTATAAATTTATAATTAATTTCTGTTCATACTATAAATTCAAATAGAAAAACAAAGACCTGGTCAAATTAATATTCCGTACTGTATTGTATCGGATAAACAAATCCTTTAAAATTTGTTCATAAGTAAAATTTTAAATTTAAATGACAAACTCCTTACCGGTCAAGTAAAACATTTAACGTGTATTAAAGGACATTTATTTAACGAGTATTAAGGGTTTCTCCTTTTAAACCCAATATTCTATTTGCTATTCCAGACAATTATTATTGACGGTAAATAATTAAAAAAAAAAAACGGTTTTCCTGTAGTATAGTATCTGAATTTTAACACCAAACAATAGATTTTTCTATAAAATTTCCAAATACAGTATTCGGAAAACCAATAAACGTTATGATGCCCGATTCTGAAAAGTAGCATGGAACACGCGAGTTAAAAAAAAAATCCGCGGCGGATTTCAAAGTTCAAAGAAATTCCACTTCAAAAATAGACCGCGATGATGTGCAATGAATAAATTGCTATCCGCTACGTTAACATGAGTTAGCTTCAACAATGTCAGCCTAGCAGAATCGCGCTAATTGTTACCAGTGGTGCAGGTCTTGACGCGATTATTACGACACAAGTATCTCCTAATTTTCCACATCATGACAAAATTCCCATCGCTTTATTTACAAGCATCTCTTTTTTTTTTTTTTTTTGTTTGTTATTTTTACTATCACCAACGCTATTATCACGCACATCCAGTACGCATGCACAGGCTTTGATCGGGAACACCATTTAATGTTATGGTCTCATTATCCGCGCCGAGTCCATAAAGATGGACATTAAATTAATGTCGGAGGTTGGGCGTTGGAAGGTAAAGTGGGTGGAGTTAGGAAATGAAGAAGAAAAAAAAAACCGCAACATAATTTTTACTTTCTAAATATGATTGATTGAAGTTGGAGATAGCACCGTTTATGTTATCAGCTCCGTCATCGATTTTTTAAATGACGAGTAAGCCAGCTTTTTCTTACGTACGCTACATACCAACTCTTAGGTTTCGTATATTGATCGCATACATACTGCAAGTATTCACGCGCACACCATTCAATAACATCTGTTACTAAATTAGCACCCTTAAAGAACGTTCGGCTAAGATGGGGGAGTAGGATCTACTGTGGGTGCCTACTTTAAAATAATTCCCCGTGAATAACGAAAAGTAGGTCAACGAACAGTTAATAAAAGTTCAGTTTTTCATTCAATATTTTTATTAAAAACAAACTTAAAATTAGAAGATAGTGCAGCCATAACTTTTAAATGTTTGTTAGTAATATAGTGAACAAATTTTGTGCGCGCAAATAAAAGCTAATTGTGTGAAAAAACTAAAAAAATAATTCGCTATTTACTATTTAAATAAAGAAATTGATAGGACAGCAATAACCACAAAACTTCATTTTTTTTTTTTTTTGATTTTTTGAGTCCTCTTTATAGATAAAAATATGTTTTATCAACTAGTGCATATTTTATGACGCTGCGATGTTTAAAAATCTTAAATAAAAATTTGACTTTAACGAATTATGCAGTTTTATTTTGAATTATATTAGTGAATAATCTGCACAATAATTTAATATTTGCTGCATTTATTAGGCACTATTACATGACAGTTTTACCCATTCACGTGTTAATACATAGAAAATAAGTGAAGCAAACAAAATAATTTAGCTTAAGTTGAAATATTATTTATAGTTTGTCAAAATGTACAAACGTGGCGTTGTCTAGTTATTGCTGCAAGCACTTCAATCATTATTGGATAATAATAATATTGCTGTCAGTCGTTAAAAAATAATAGATTTTAAAACAATTTAAAAATAACATTCTTAAAAAAGAAAATGCAATAACATTGCCGATAACTGTTAACATATTCGTAAAAGAAAGGGACGTGACACTCAAAGCCATTATTATTACAAAAAAAGTATTAATTCTACTTCCACGACTTCTATATTCGCGAATATACTGTTAACTACGGTATATATTTTATCTACGTTTAAGAAATACATGTCCAAATACGGTTACTATTTCTAAAAACTGTTTGACAAATATTTGTCACAACAAACCAAGTAATGGTCCCGTAATGATGATGATTAGGTCTATTACCTTTGTTTAGTTAAAATTACGGAGTACAATTCGCTTTATGCAATAAGTTTTATTTAATACCAGTTAGCCAATAAGAAAACAGAAAAAATTGAAACCTAATCCCTTATTTTAAATTGGTTCTTAAGCTCTATTTTCGCGAATGTTGAATGAACGAAAGTTTGTATTAAGATGAACCTTTTGCGCAAATCGAGAACTGTTTTGTAAAATGCATTTGAGTTTACAAAAAAATTTAAATTTAAAGAAAATTGGTGTGTAATAGCAAAAAGTAAGTAAATACATAGAAAAACTAACTACCGGTATCGTAAAACGTTTTAAAGACAATAACATAATATGGCTCAAATCAGCAAACGAAATCGGTTAAGTACCGGTAGTTAAAATATTATGTTAAAAATTAACACCTAAACCCAAATTTCCGAAAACAACGATTTTCAAAGGAATAAGCGAGTCATACCCAACTAAAGCGTATAATAATTAGAGACGGCGTAAATATACTGCATAATGAGTTTCACCTGAGTAATTGACCGCACCTGAAGTCGCTTCCGCCTTGCTTATCACTAGAAGCCGGTTTCCATCGCGACTAACGCTACCAAGTCGGCCGCCCTTTGCGAGCCGAGATGACCTCTTCAGAGCGCGGAGGAGCGGAAGACGAAAGCTGTGCCGACGGAAAATTGTGCTGAGTGCCACATAAACAAAACCACTTTTATAGTCAAAGCATTAAAAGGAAAATTGAACCTTAACAGTAAAAATAGGACAGTTCCGGAAATCCAAACGTCGCCCAAACGCACCTAAAGCAATTTGCGTTAGAAGGCGAATAAAACTAAACGTTAAATTTACTACAAACACGTGACCTTTTTTTTTATATAAAATTCCTCCAAGCTCAATAATAAAAATTTCTACGCAATCTTTGTTTTATTCTAAACTCTAAAAGTAGCTTCCGTTTCTGAGAACATAAAATTTCACTAAATTTTGCAAATAAAAATCAGCCACAAAAACAAAGCCTAAAGTTATCGGCACCCCTCTAAATTGTACATTTTTAAAATAATGCCGCATAATTTTATCATTGTTAACCTATTTTAATTTTTATCTTTTAAAACTGCAGCATCAAATCCACTCAAATAAAAAGGTCATGACAACCCAACATAAAAAAAAAAAAATTACCGAGAGCCAACTCCATTTGACTAAAATACGAGTAGTATGGCGTGCGTAAATGCATTAACGCTTATTAACTTTGAAGTGACGCTCGTTTTATGGCACACAAATTCCGTTTCGTTGCAGTGTCATTTAAAATTACTATTTTTATAATATTATAAAGTACGGGTATAATATTATTTTTTCATTCCTTATATTTTATGCATCTGGTTATTAGCTAACTAATTAACTGCTTACGAACCAAAAACTAAAACTGAAAAAAAAAAAAAAAAAATTCCGGCAATAAACCTCACATAAAAAAAAGCCATGATATGAAAAATACGCCAAATAAAGTTTGCTATTCCGCAATGTTGTCAGCCATAAGGATATCCGATATTAATATAAGTTTGCAGCAATTCCTTAGCTCGTATTAAATATGTCCCGCCACAAGCTCAGTTTTCATTCGCTTTCCTGCACTCGACTTCATTAAGCAATTAAAGTCGAAGCCTAATTAGTCTATAATAAAACGAGTCTCCTCATTAATCACTTCGGGCACTCACGCGCATTTACAGCAGCAGCAACAGCCGCAACACTGCGCGTGTACCCTAATGGCAAATGAATTCATATCTAGCTTTTAAGTCAAAACCACACTCGTAAAAACTTGCGTATCTTGACGCCGTTGCCGAAACTTTCCTCCCCACCACCCCGCACGCTCATCATTCATACACTTCAATATGGTTTTCTTATTAAGTACTTCCTATAAAAATGTCTCAACATATATGTATACAATATTGGCACGCCGAAAAAATTTTTCAATTACATGCAGCTGCGAGATGGGTTGTCACATTTAGCTCGTTAATTCGCCAAGGACTTTCTATTCGTCACATTTTCTTAATTATAAATAAGCGCTTATCCTCGCTGACGTCACTTTCTTAGCAAAATTGCGGCGTTACCTATTTACATGTCTGATGAATGGAAAAAGCGAAAAATGTGGTCGTGCGCGAGCGACGTCCGACGTAGATGAATAAAATGTTTTATTTGACCGTGTAATTAAATTGACAGAAACTTTTTTTTGAAAAAAAAGTTGAGCATTGACGCGTGTCCGGAGTTCTTAATCGCGGTCCTACTTATCGATTCAACGCTCAAATCTCATTGGCTCGTGTACTATTAAAGACACTCGCTCGTAGGCTGAGTGGCTGTGACACTCTTGCTACCCTACTCGCTGATGATGATGAGAGCAAGCGTCGTCGCCATGACGTCCTACACTGTTACTATGGAAAAATAAAAATAAAAAAGAGAGAGAGAGGAACTAAATTTCACTAATGAGCGTAAACGCACGTGTACTGAAATATTAATTAACCACCTTTTTCCTTCTCTCTCATTTTTTTTTTATTTTTAATATCCTCAACCGGCCTTCGACGGATAGCATTTTCCGTTCCGCCATTAAATAGAATAAAAATGTCAATACAGCGAACGTCACTACTGCGAAATTTTATGAAAAGAATACCGTAGCATACCGGTAACATTTTTTACGTAAATCATTTTCACTGAAACTGAAATTTTGGTTTGCGATTGTAAATCCATTGTCAAATACCGGGGGAAAATACGATGGATACAGCGAAATATTTTTACAAAATGTGTCAACACAGTAAACTGTAAAGTACTTCAATCGTCAATTTTCTTCGATTAAGTCGTTTATGTTGAAGAATATTTTTCTTAGTTGGCATTTATGTAAGCGTGTTGTTAGTTTGGTTTTTACTGCCCCATTCTGACTCACTCAGGTTTATGTAAGCTACATTGTAATACATTGCTACGCCATAAAATGACATACCATGATATTACTGAATAAAAAAATTGCTTTTTAGGAAAACCATTAAATATTTATAATAAATAAATTAAAAATACCGGTAGTGTATTAAATTAGTAAAAACTATTTGGACAGTCACGATTTTCTCAATGTTGTAAATGATAAAATACTGCAAAATTTGAAGTTTTTGAAGCAAAAGAAATTTTCAAAAACGGCTCACAACTTTACTTCTCGCCAGGAGCTCTGTTTTGTTACGGTACCGCAATTTAATTCTTAATAAGAGGTCACTATTTAACGCTGTATATCAACATTAAAATGATGTGACCGGCTAAATGAACACGATTCCACTTATAAAATTCCAGAACTGTTACTAGTCTTATAGTAAGACCGTGCGAAGAGAAAGTGTCATCCAGCGCTAGATTTCGTTAAATCGACATTCCACTAACCAGAGCGCGCGCGCAGATGAGGAAGTAAAAGATTTTTAAGAGAGCAAAAACAAATTAAGTGCTGCGTCCATAAAATGACGTATCGCGTAAACTGCATAGAAGACGAAATACAATAAAACGTTGATGAACGCTAATTAATTAACTAGACGTCGGAGGGAAGAAAACTAGATAGGAACCTGCACCGTTGATTCATGTACAAAGTATGTTTGCGTCAACGAGATGCGATGCGTCTCAGAACTTTAGCCGCGGGTAAAAAAAAATATCGAAAGTTGGTTAAGTATCGAAAACAAAGTCTGATGACATTAGTTGAAACTCTCCCGAAAAAAAAAAAATAAATAACTAAAAATCAAATTGGGTTTCGAGAAAGAGAGAAAAAAATTAATAGATTCGAAAAGCAGTGCCTACCGGTAACTACAATTTTCCCCGGAGTGCTCAACTTAGTTAGTCCTGTCAATCGATGAGCCGTTTCGCATCGGTACGCCACCTGGCTGTCCTTAGGCTCCACGTTGACTATGTGCAATTCACCGTTCGGAGTTTGAACGAATCTTCCACCTGAAATTCAGAAAGAGAAACAAATAATCTTTCATTAGTACTGGTACGTTTCTTATATTACATCAGTCTACAGTAATTATTTATAGATTTATCAATCGTCAAGTTCAGTCATTTTACACTCTCAAATCCATGGGAACCAACATATTCAATGCGTGTAAACAGGCTATGCAAGATTATGTAATTAATTGTACTAAATGTAGATTTAATTACCTTCACTTTTTAAAATAACTGCTAATGTCGAAAACATGTAGGCCTACGATGTTTTTCATTAGGTGAATCGTTTATTATAGAAATTTAAGGAGTGAACGAAATGTAAATAATTGGCCAATATAAGGTCTTACCGGTATGTAAAATAATTGTAGTCTATGCTGGGTAGTAATTGCTTATAATTTATTATTGATACGAGTTATAATTAATAATCGTCTCTTTCATGTTAAACTTTTGCGACATAACAATAGGCCTACCTTGTTTATTTTAAAAAAAAACCTTGTTTTACAAAGCTTTTAAGCGAAAAATTTACTTCCGGTAGGATCTTGTTTTCCCGATCATATTCATGCAAACCTTTTCTTCGTTATTAATAAAATAGAAAAATGAAACTTATACTCCTGTACATGTATTACCATATTTTTCTCTTCAAAATATCACTCGATCAATTCAAATCAATAAAATAAGAGCAGTGACTTCACTTCTTGTTACGGTAGTACATTATCACAATATTTAATCTTCATTTTTTTTTTTAATAAAAAAAAGTTTAAAGCTCTTTAAACTTATACCAATATAATTTTAAAACTCTAAAAACAACAACAAGCTGTTATTCATTTTATCGCTAAATATTTTTAAAGAAAAAAGTAAACGATAAAATCAATAAGATAAAACCTAACATCTTCTTTGTTGCTCTCATAGCTTCAAAACTGTAAACAACATTATGAATTCAACTGCGACCAAATAATTAAAATATAATGTAGTATGAAAATTAATTACCGATATTAATTTTAAGGGTTTAGAGCGACAACGGGAGTTTATTCTTCGGAGTGCAATTTCATTTTTTTACCGCATAGTTATTTTACTTAAAAATTAATTAGCGGTAATAGTATACCGTAACGTAATGAAAAACAATCTGTTGTTGCCCGTATCATAATTTTTAAACAAAAAATGGAAGCCTACTGCATAAATAAAAATATTTATCATATTTTTAACATACCAGTATGTAAAAAAGTATAGATTTCCTATACATATTGAAGGTTAATTTTAGATGCTTTTAAAAAATTTCAAACAAGTATTAATACTCATATATATTAAACCACACTAGCATAGAAAATAAAATTAAAAATTTTCGCACAAAAACACTCGACTTTGTTGTCATTGACAAGTTGAGTTTCTTAGAAAAGTTTCTCAAATACAGTACCGGTAAGTATAAAACTGTAAAACAAACTGAAAAATTTGAGACAACTACCAAGATCAACATTTTAGATTGTGTATGCGGGTAGATAATTGTTCTATTTTTGCTCAAATATGGTGTTAAAACTGAAATTATTAAAAAGTTCGTGAAAATAATTATGGCATGTTATGTAATGCATCATCATGCATAAAGAATCGCATATGCGAAAAACACCGCAAATTCAGTGTCACAGCTCAAACGATGAAATGTTAACAATAAGAACAATAAACCCGTCGTAATTTCAACAACATAAAATTAAATTTTTAATGCTAACTACGGCGCATTATTTCACGTTCTACTTCGTCGTAATCAATTGCATGCGATGGACGTACCAAACTAGGTTCACGTTATAATACCATGAATATTTTAACAAGGTATTTGTATTTACACAAATATTATATGAAAAAGTAAGATCGATAGACCGGAAGTACGCATAGCTAATAAAATAAATATAAACAGAAAATGAATCCGAGTTTTACTATGACTTAATGCGCAACCGTTGACTTATTACGGAGGGCTTTGATCGCTCCATTTTCAATTATATACTATATTTATTGCTTATAATGAAATCGTTCTAGAATCTAGAGGACGCAATTAAACAAAAACAAAAATAATTAAAAATAATGAGCATAAATTATCGTATTTCCTCGCGTATGAGAAGCACTTTTTTCACTGTTTTAAAATATCTGAGAAGGGGGTGCTCTTATAATCGAAAGGTTTTTTTAATTAGTTAAAATTAGTTCGGCACTCATTCAAAAAATCTTGCTCTCGAATGACTCTGAATGTGATGTATTATGGAAGAATAAAGATGAAAATTACTCAGAAAAATCAGGTTCTGATACTGATACAATTTCAGATTCAAAAACCAGTGTTGATTAAATGCATTAAAATGGTAATAAAAACATTAATTTTATAAATTTTAAAATTTAATGAAATTTTTATACGCGTCTTATATCAATGAGGCGTTGCTTATACGCGAGTAAATAATGAAGGACAGTATATTTTAAATAATAAACTTAATAAATTTTCGTCGAAATTAAATAAAATAAATTTTCTTAATAATAAAGCTACCCATTAAGAAAGCATTTTGCTTCACGATCGAGTAGATTCAGTAGAATAAGCTATAAGTTGAGGAGGTGAGGAAACGTCAAAGCTGTCGGGTACATTGTAACCTAATGGCAACCTGTCATCATCAGCTGCTAATTTAATGCCTATTCAAGAAATGACACTTGCAAACTTAATTAAGTCTACCTACACCTGTTTTCGTATTTAATTCGTAAAATAAGGTAATATGATTCATCAATATCGTTACTATACTAATTTGATATCTTGAGCTTCATTAGATAACCTCTTCATGCATTTTTAACATACTCACTAGTACCATACATCGATCGATATTATAACAAATGTCAATCAACAGTACATGTAATGCTATTTTTTTTTAAATACAAAATGTTGTTGTTAGCAGTAAAAATAAAAAATAATTAAGAGATGCAAAATTTCCCTTTTTTTATTATAAAATACTGTAGGCCCACCTGTACTCTATTCTAATAAAAAAGAAAAAAAACCCCACTTTTTAATAACATACTGTAGTGTGCATTAATATCAAATTAAATAATTACTGAGTATTATTTTCCTTCAACTAACTTACTGCAAAATTAACTGAAAAGAAAACCACTTTTTTCTCGGTAAAATAAGTTTAAATAAAAATCAATAACATCCCCTTTAAGCAACTAAATTTCTGTATGTTATTCACTTAAAATAAATAAAATTTAATGAGTTACACTGTCATTAAAAAAATAAACTAATAGCGTTGGCATTATCGTTCATTAAAACTCGTGAATACTATAAGCTACAAGAAACACAATTTCCGTTTTTGAATTTATTAAAGTGAACCAAAATAAAATGCGCCAAACCTAATATTAAAATAATTGTAAATTGGTAATAAAGTAAATTGTTAAACTGTATCAATTGATTTAATAAAATTATATCGCCATGATTTTCAAATGCAATTTGTAAAATTTTTCAATTTATTTTTGCCAATATACAAGTATATTGTTCGTAAATCTATTTTTTCTCCAGCTTAATTTATAGAAACTACTATAATTTATCTAGACTTAAAGCTTTCAATAAAAAAAAATTAGCTCTTGTAAGAAAGGTCTGTCATTTCTCCTGGAAATCGTGTTGCCAGAGTCTGGGTTAATGATGAATTTTCTAAAGAATATTGAATTAGAAATAAAACATTCTTGTACGCATTTTTCTTGCGCGATAAAACTTCATAAGTTCTTACAAGTCATGTGCGTTTAGTAATTTAAATTTAAGCGAATGGCTTTGCTCTAACAATAAACCCAAATTCAACTTTGGGACACAATAAAACGACCTTAAACTAATCTCGTTTGTTAATAATAAGATCATTTTATTCTGTCCAAAACGGTGTTTTCGCAACGGTTAATTCGCGGGATTTGCAATTTAGCTCCAACATAAAATTTACAAAATACTGTACTTAATAAACGTTGACGATCTAGTTCTCGCATTTGCATGTAAAACTGCAAACTTTACGAGAATAATAATTACGTAGGCGTTCACGTCTTACCAGACTATTTATATCACTGTTTCAAAATTAAAATACTTTTCCTAACTCATAAATAACATCTCAAATGCACCATATTTAAATAATTATATTCAACAAAATTTCTGCTATAAAATTAGGTTTCTTTATTTGTTGATTTAAACAAGTAGTGTTCGGATTAAACTGCTGAATACACTACATCAATATTCCGTTGCTAACGGATTCCTTAATAACTAATTCACAAATTTATAAGTTCTTTCTTCCCTTCATAAGAAGAAGGAGAGATTGTAAAATGTCTACTACAGCAAAACCTCTACGCGAGACCATCACCTCCGATTCAAGACCACCCCAAATACGTCCCTCCGATTTTCCCATGTTAATGCACTTCTAATAGTGGGTCACCTCTACTACAAGAAAAAAAAATTCTATTAGAAAACCACCTCCACTTGAAGGACACTTTTGATCGGTCCCAATGGTGGTCTCGCAATAGAGATTTTACTGTACTGTATTAGTTATTGTACATGTACAGTACAGTATTTAAATTTAAACCATACGCAATAAGCCACTGTAGGTGCGCCACAATAACGATAGCCTCTTAGCCACATGGTTTATATGAGCTGAGAACATGGCAAATGAAAAGATAAAAAAAAAAAAAGATATTACACGACAATTTAAATATTTCTAAACAACGATATTTAAAATCAGTATCATCAAAATATTATATCAAATACATGTACTGTACATGCAAAATCAATAAAAACCCCTATAAGATCTAAAATTAACTTTATAACGCTTAAAATACCTCAAAGAACATAACGTATCTTATTTTTCAAACATAAAAACGATGTTATTGCGTTGCGCTAACAACTTATTGCTCGAAAATATCTTACGCTTCGATTTTGTTATTAATAATTTCAATAACTCAAGTATGGAATATCAAGTGACTCAGTTGAAATGCCACCCTTACCAGCTGTGATAAGGCGGTGGTGGGTTGTCATTTGAGCGTCATTCATCCTCACCAAACATGCTTCCGTTCCTTGGAGAAAAACATGGAACGTAAGCAGTGTATTTGGACTTTTAATCCGTTCGATGGGTATTTATTTCGGTAAATTTCTTTTCTTCTTCGATCGATTTTCGAAAAAGAAGCATTTGGGTGGCTGTTTAAGCCACCGTCTTTGCCCGTAGCATTTATTCTGTATGCAAATAATTCCTTGGTAAATAAAACAACTTTCATGTCCCGTCAAAATGGCTTAGGGCATCCACATTTCAAATAAAGCAGAAACAAATTCCCAAGAGCTTTTTTTTTAAACAAAAAAAAAAAAACCCCCAACCATAACTTATGTATTTTTTGTTGTTATCGTGGAGAGCGTAAGGATGGCCAAAAAATATTTCATTGAAAAATATAAAAAATATATGATAATAATGGAAAGCAAATTGCTTTAAACAAAAATAGTGCGCGGTAATTGTGTCTGGCATTTTAAAAATTCCAAACAAAAAAAATTGCGTCCACTTTTTTTTTTTATATCAAAATTCAAAAAAAAAAAAAGATAAAACGTGGCCACTGTGAGTTGTTTCAACACTACAATCCATTTTCTTTTTTTTTTCTTTACTTTCGTCAGGCTAACGTCTAAAATGCTTGTACGTAGCGAACCATCAACATCCATTATTTTGAAGCAAAACAGCCATTAAAGAGATCTGGAAAATTGTCTGGCCAAAGCCAAGATGTCGTACATCATGTCAAGTAACATCATACACTATTGTTAACCCCTTTTAAAATGTTTTAAAGAATTTCATTTTTTATAATCAATTATTTAATAATTTCGCCAGACACCAAAAAATGTATTATCACCAGCATGTACGCTAAACTGAAATCAAACTCGCCTGTCACTTGCAGAGCCCAAGGCAAGAATAATTGCTTGTGCCCCAATCATCTTGTTTCTCATGTTAAATCTATTGCACGCATTTTAAGTAATTTTGGAATGCGTTAGAAAAAGCGTCCAGTATTCTGGCTAATTAAACTCTGCTATGTCAAACTAGTCAATTTAGTTAAATTTAATTAAAAAGCAAGTTACATTTGTATAGTAGTGTATTAACTTTTAAATTCAATTAATATATTTTGTCTCTTACATTATATAACAAAACAACTTTAATTTGAAAGAAAACATTCAACTAAAACAATGTCAACGAGTATAAAATTAATCTAAATGCAGTATAGTGAACCTACGTGTATAATTATTATTGAAACTGTTATAACTAAAAGTATATTGTACTTGTATTTGAGGGAACTTAGCCAGATTATAAAAAGGTTTTTGTAAACTCATTCTGAAAAAATGCAGAAAACTAACAATAGTTACCTGGTACTCGTTTAGTATAATATAGTGAACCCATTCGATAAACAGTGAAAGCATGATTCATCCAATGTTCGTATATTTTGAATTAAATTTTTGATTTTTTTTTTTTGTTGAATTAATCTGATTAAAAAGAGATAGTAAGAAGGGAAGTTGTTTTCTATATTGTTTATCTTTTTTTATACCAGTATTATCGTTATGATGGCGCATAAATTTAATTATATCGTGTGATTTAGTAATCTTGTACTAAAAACTCTGTAGTTTTTTATTTAAAAAAAGCGCACCAACGTGTAATTTTTATTGTTTCTCGAGTATTCTGATATCCAAACTTGCTTGATTAACAACAGCTACAGTTAAATAACCAAAGTTTATAATAGCATAATTTATAATATGATAACAATTTTGATATTTTACGCTCGTATTATTTATTTAAAGTACGATATCGTACTTAATTTACTACAGTACTAGCATAGTTAATACTACTACGGTAGTATGCAGTTATGCTGTACATTTATACTATCAAAAAAGTCTCTAATTATTGTTTTCTTAGAGTGTCCATGAAAGCCATTTCTCAAAAAGTTCACGTTAGACCAGGATTTACTCTATTACCGGTAAGTAAAAAATACCGAATTTATTAAAGTTTTTTTTTTCTCCAAAAACAACTAAGCAAATAACGAAATTTTTGGCTTTCTGCAAGTCATGCACTTGTATTAGCAATTTTTATAAACAAATAAATCTTAGCAACTTACCCGAATGGACAGGTGTGTGAAGACGTCCTTCTTGTTGAACGAACCACGTAGTGACTTTTACGTGCTCCCTCACAAAACTCGGAATGTGACATTTGAGAACAGCTGTATTTCCGGCGATGACAAATTCGTCGTACACTTGTATGTCGTAAACCTGATCAACAACTGTAAATTAAAAATAAAAGGTAAATAAATAAAACAAATCTCTTAAAGAAAATTTTTTTAAAAAAAATAAATACATTCGATCCTCTCTTCAATTACTCATTCTATCTCAGTTTCCCCAATTAACTATTTTGTTAAGTAACCTAGATTAGAAGTAAATAATGACAGTAAACAATGCTAGGTGCAGACGATGTCGTTGCGCCTGATTTTGCATGTTATCCACATCATTAATCCCAGGGAATTAATCTGGCCGACTCAACTTTAAATTAGAATTAATCGACGAGATTACTAAGAAGACGTAGAACAGTCAGGACTAATTTATAGCTGTTAGACGCCATCGAAAGATTTTTTTTTCTCCTCCTCATCTCTTTCGTCTCGTTATATGTCGACTAAATTAATGAAGAATGATAGACTTGAATTTAATCCCGCAAACATTTTATCCTTAGTATAGTTGTATAAAAGAGCGTGTTAAGGAACGATTCAAGGTGAGTGAGAGGAAGTGAGAGATCTTTATTTCAATTTGTAAGATTGAACTAAATGTATGACATTAAAGTTTCGTTTTAAAAGAAAAAAGAATCCGAGATATTAAATAGCACTTCTGCTGAAAATTTTCATCGCTCTAATAATCAAAAACTCGTGACATCTACAGCTAAATTTAATCAACTTTAAAATCTATTTATTTATTCGCTCAACGTCAAATTTATCAATTTTCCAGCTTCTCAATGCAATTTTACTTATTTTTTTAAAAAAATGTAGTCATGACGGTACAAAATAAAAAAAAAAGAATTGAAGGATCATTCATAGACGCGAGTATGCACTTTAGTTCTTTACTTTTATTTTCTTACTCGAAAATGTGCTGTTTATTAAAATTAGCTGATGGAAACACTTCTTATGTCGTGACACAAAAATGGCAGTTGTCAGTGGCGTGACAAAAGTAGAAAGAAAAAAGAGCATGTATAATTCAGAGCAAATCTATTTTAGGAATTACAACCGAGCAATCACATTTTCAGATTTCGAGAATCGCGAATTACAGCTTTTTATATTCTCATGAAAAATTCTGCTATAAAGCGATGCATGGGCGTACGAGTGACGTAGTCACCGCTAGACATTGCGATAGTCTGAAAATCCTTTTGATTCATTAATAATTAATTAAACGACTTACTTCCCTCCAACTTAATTTTCTAAATAATTATCAACGTAAAAACTCTTAAAAAGTTAATTAATTACCATTTTAAAAATTCGAAGAAACGTCATTATCCAGTCTAATCTTCCTTTTTAAAAAATTATTAATTTAAGTTACGAGTATAAAGTTTAAAAAATAAATTAATGGTTTAATCATGAATTCATTTGTTCACTCTATACATGTAGTTTAAAAGTTAATTAATGAAACTGATAGAAATGTTAAGAGATTTCATAAAAAATTTTGTCACTCCACAACGCAAAAATTAAAACTAAAACAAAAGTAATGGTGACGATAAGTACGCTACTGGTAACGTTTAGATTTAAATTTTAGCTATCATTTGAAATGTATATTTCTTTTTTTAAATACTGCAGTCATTTAAAATGTGTAATTTTTTTTATAAGATCTTCTAATCCACCTGCTTTTCAAAAACTTTCATGGATTTAAATCAAGTTCTAGAAAAATCAATAATTGAACATTATCAAGTTAAAACTAATACATTATTATAACAAAAATCTATATATATAAAAAAAGAGCCGTTCTCCGTTGTCATCGCAAAACTCGAGAACTACTCAGTCGATTAACTTCAA
>JAQGAZ010001246.1:0-33444 GCA_034692225.1 Polydesmus complanatus | reverse complement strand
TTTGTCAAATTTCGAAACAAAAATTTCCACCGCCGAAGAGGGCAGCACAACTCTTATTTTATGGATACGCCTCGTATTTTGCCCTATATTTTTGAACTAAATCTGTTTTAGATGGAATGTTCATAATATTATGTTGCGCGTTCCTCTTAAGATTAAATTAATTTTTTTTTAATAATAAATTTATTGTGTGTGTTGTTTAATATTTTTCAGGTTCTCACGGCAAATTTAGGGACTGTATTAAATTATCCAAACGTTGAGAATGGACTTTTGGAATATCGCAATAGCTCATTTCTTATTTTTGAAGATTTTTTGCACTATTTACGAAAAGAGCTATTTAACACTTCGACTGCTACTATTGTGGAATTAAAAGAGCACGCAAAATATTTGTCCCTTATCGAAGAAGTGTGTTGGTTGGTTTGCCGAGGGAAATATTTGAAGCGGGATCATCCAGTACTGCCAGATGTTTGCGTATTTCAATTATTTCGAATATTCTGCATGTTGTCAGAACAGGTAATTTTTAATTTGTTTTTTATTTACTTAAAAATGTTTTAAGGAATTTATGACTTTTTTTTTATATTTTTATTTTATTAGGCAAAGAGTCAATCGTCGTCTCAATTGAATTGTAGCTTAGTGACAATTGTATTACCTTCCTCCGAGGTGGAACATGTTGTTCGCGTTTTTAATTCTGCTTTGGGAAGAGATTGGGATGTCGCAGAGTTCCAACAGATAGCTGAAATGGTTCCTAATTTTAAGTTTGCCGTTTTTTTGGCGTTTTTAGAAAACAGCTACACGAAAGGTATCGAACTTCCGGCTCTGATAGAGGCTACTCAGGAAGTTTACGATATGTTTGTGGACGATGTGATTAAAAAAGTACGTTTATTTTTTAAAATACCGGTATTTTACATTACCGGCACTAATATGGAATTTTTATTTTTTATTTTAGGGAATTTTATCTAAAAAAGGGTGTTTTTTAAGCAACTGGCGTTCGTGTTGGTTTGTTTTGAAACCCTATTGTTTGACATATTTTACAGACCGAAACGAAAAAGAAAAGAAAGGAGAAATATCTATTCATAGCAAGTGCAAAGTTGAGGTAGGAGTTGTTTTTTTTTATAGATTTTTTTTATTATTTTAAATTTTTCTTTCATGAAAAATGTTGTTTTTAGTCCATTAACGATTCTCCAACTTCCAAAGGGGGCAAATTCATTCTGTTTAGTGGCGATAAGTGTTTTGAATTTTTGGCAGCTGATCACAAGCTCAAGTTGCAATGGTTAACAGGTTAGTTTAGATAAGATCAAATTTTGAAAGTTTAGATGATACTGGTATTGCACGTTAAATAAGACTGAATGAATCACACTTTCGTTTTGAAAAGATGCATTGCTTCGCACAATGTAAAAGCATGATAAAAATTCCATGCGCAGATGTGGAAAACTTGGAATTTGATAAAGATAACAGTACTGTATTAAGCAACAAGTTGTTTATGTGAAAACTGGTTTTCAATTTAAATCAATTCATCATACTAGCGAAAGAAACTGAATCTCTACTCGTTATTAGTGTGCCCCAGTTAACTAAACTGGTTTTTAATGAAACTTTTGTTAATAAACTATTGACTAATAATGAATAATAAACGTTAAAAAACCAGCTTTTGATTATTCAGCTCTACAGTTTTGTTATTGGTTAATGGGTCAAGTTGATGTATAAAAAGTAGTTTAATTCTTACTCTCTCGTTTTTTTTATTAAAAGTGGTTTATTATGGTTGCTAAGCCATTATTTATTGAAAATTAATGCTAATGGCTGTGAATTATGCTTTTAAATTTTTATTCTCTTTTATCATACTTGTCCACGAATTTTTTAACAGTTTTGTTGTCACGATTACCTTGCGAGGTCGATTGTTGTCAGTTTTTAAGAAGACCTTGATCTAATCTGATTTTTGAGAATAATAGCATTTTTTTTAAATTTAAGATTTACAGTATTGTGTTAAAAAACCAATTTTTTTAATATAACTAGGATTTTGTTTAAAAATTAATTAATAACCATAATAAAGTTTTACTCAAGGATTTTTATGGATGCATTGATTATTATTTAATTTAAAATTATGTACTGTATTTGTTTTGTGGCATTTACATTTAAAATATTTTATTAAAGATTTTTAAATTGTCAATTTATTTTCTAGCATTTAAAACGGCTATTGATACTATTGGACAAAAAGAGGGTTATCAAAAGCGTTTGGCAGCTAAGAGGCGAGCGGAAAGAGAAATGCAAAAAGCTTTGAAACATGAGGAAGAGATGAATCTGATTCATCAAAATGATTTGTTAGCTAAACATAAAGCAGACTTAGAAGCAGAAAAAGCGGTAATATTATAGATAATTATGTCACTGGTTTTTGAAAATGTTTACTATTTTTATGTTTTTAAATTGAGATTTATTTAACCTCTGGAAATTTTTAAAGGCACGATTGGCAGCTGAGGCCGATGCTAAAGAGCAATCTATTTTACTTGAGCGAGAAATGAAGAGATTAAGCGAAGTTGAAAACGTAAAAAAGGAACTAGAAAAATTGTTAGAAGAAGAAAGACAAGCAAAACGAGACGAAGAAATTGTTCGAAATCTACAAGCTCGGTAAGTATTTATTCTAATTGATAGTTACATTTTGTACTAATTTTACAATAAAACGCATAGCTTATTAAGAGAAGAGTGGGAGAAAAGGGAAGAATTGGAAAAGCATCAAGAGGATCAACAGAAGATATTAACATTAGAAAGGAAAAAACGCGAAGGGTTGGAGGCAGAGCACAATGAAAAAATATCAGAGCTAGAAGAATCGAGGTTAAAATTAAAAGCTTTAGATGAAGAAAGGAAGCGTTTGAATGATTTACTCAAGGTATATCAACTTAAATTTAATAAATTGCTATGATGAAACTTTACGTTGTGTTTTAGGAAACAAACGAAAAATTAATGAAAGCTGATACTTCTAAAGCAGCTTTGCAGAGTAGTTTGAAAGTGAGAACTTCAATTTTTTAAAACTTTTACAGGTACATGCATTCACTATTTATTTTTCCAAAATTTAGGAAGCTAGAGAGAAAGTGGTCGCGTCTGACCGCGCTAAAGAAGTATTGGAAGCAAAACTTCGAGTGAAAGAAAAATCTTACATTCCAGTTCCATCAAGAAATAATTGGTCTCGTAGCCCATCAAATAACACGAATGAAAATTCTAACAATGGAATTAAAGAAAAGCGACTTAATTGCAGCACTGACTCAGAAGAAGTAATGTTTTATTTATGTTTTCGAAACAATAGAATTTATTTTAAAATCATTTAATTGGTTTTTCAGGAATAATTATTCTGATTTTTAAATGTCAGGGATTCACCAGCCTTCAGCTTAATGTAAGTAAAATAGTAATTAAGTGTCATTAGAAATTACGTCCGGAAAAATTTAAATGTTTTGCAGTCATTTGAAATAACTTTAAATAGCATCTGATCACCGCTTGTTTAAATAGTTTAAATTGAATGTTTTATTTAATAAGTTAATTTGACTGGAATTTTAATTTAGGTTTTAAGGAATACTTTAGAGGTGCTTCTACTAGCTTGTACATTCGATTTCCTTATACTGTATTTGCAAGTACTGTATTTTATATATTTTTTTTATCTTGGACTTATTTTCTACATTTCTAAATAATGATAGAATTCAATATTATTTAACATTGAAACGTGCGTTATATGTAACATTATGATAAACGTTTCTAGATTAGGTTATACAGTAAAAGAGTATGAAAAGTATTATGTTAAGGTAAAAGCATTAAATGTATACATTTACTAGTCGGTGTCTACATATACTGAATCAATGCATTTACTGTAACATAATTATATAAACGCAGACCGATTTTTTCAGTTTTGTTACTATTTAATTTTGGTTGATCGATTTTTAACCGTAACAAAAATAACTTAACATACATGGCTACAAGTGCTGTATTGAGAATGTTGGCGTTTAATTTATAAAACTTGCAAAATGACATGTAGATGTTGACCGGAAGGGACCAGAATTTTGGGATCTGATCATCCCAAACAAAATTATATTTGACTTTTTCTCTATAACGTTATCAATGCTCTTGAGATTTTATACTCATTTATAGTGTGATTATTCTAAATACTATATACAGTATGTTTTTACACAATTTTTTTTTCCGCGATTACATTTGAATTGCAGTTAATTTAAAAATACTTTTTTATAAAGTTTTTTTTATTTTGAAATCTCCTTTACTCAAAGTAATTTTTTGAATATTTACAGTACCGGTATAAAATATTTTTATATAAGTCAATAGAAATTTGAAGTTATTTCATTCTTAAAACTTAATTTGAAATACTTCGTTTCCATTCATTCGTTTTTTATGTAAATATTTTCTATTTTTCCGAAATATTTTATATTGTATATTTGCAGTATTATAATAACTGTTTATAAGATTAAAAATTTCTTATTGATTTTATAAATATTTTTGAAGCATGAGACTATAATGTAAGAATCTATTCTCGCAATGTGCTGTGAGTCAATATTATGCAGGCGGCTAATTATGTTACGTTGATCTAATAATTTAATCAAAGATTTATGTTAAATTTACTAGATCTAATGAAATGCAAGTAAATTTTTGATCAACAATAATTAAAAAGAAACTGTTCAATTTGTTATAAAGGAATTGCTATTATTAAATCGTTATTATCGAAGCTTAATTGAATAGCAAATTTCGA
This sequence comes from Polydesmus complanatus, assembly GCA_034692225.1. NCBI lineage: Eukaryota > Metazoa > Arthropoda > Diplopoda > Polydesmida > Polydesmidae > Polydesmus > Polydesmus complanatus. The sequence goes on along the minus strand of JAQGAZ010001246.1, from coordinate 28,715 downwards.
ATAGAGCTCCTATAATACCGTTTTTGATATTTTTCAGGAGACACAAAAAACTAAATTTCTCAAAAGCATATTTAACTCAGATACAATATAGTCAAACTTTGAAAAAGTCTCATCTCTGTGATATGAGACTTTTTCAAGGTTCAGAATTGAATTTCGAAAAAATCTCATCTCTGTGATAAGAGACTTTTTCAAAATTCGTAGAAAAAAAGTCACTTGTTTTTCACCATGATGGAAATGAAATTATGATGAAAAAGTAGTTCTATATGCACGTATACTACTCAAAACATCAAAAAAAAGTCAGTTTCGAAATAAACACGACACGAGTCCTTTTCGAATTTTGCGATTCAATTATAAAATTACATTTATACTTTATAATACTATAATGTAGTGCAAAAAGGACTGTCTTTAACTTCATGGTTATGCAGTTTGAATTTTAAAGATTAGATATTGAATTTTTATATTAGGCCTACAGTATTTTGAAAACCAAACGATATAGTTTGAGAAATAAAAACTCGCATTTTAAACCCCCTTTTTTACATCGAAGTTGTTAATGTGACAACATAACTTGGTAGACTGAAAGAGCGACAAATTTAAATAAAAAGAAAATCAATGAGAATAATATTATTTTGGTGTGTGCCTCGGAGTTTAATAATTTATGTTTACCGTCGGATGGACCACATGCTGGCAACTGTTTTCCAGTAGAATAGGGTAAAACAAATTAATTATGGCAGGAAGTTCAAAGGTTCGGTAGCTCAATTATTTAATGCTCAAGGTAGAATTTGAAGATTAGTTGACTTTTTTTTCGTATTATTTGGTTCAGTCGTAAATTGGGACAATGGAAGATCTATTTATAAATAGAAAGAAAAAAAGGAAGAAAAAAAAAAAAACAAGTTAAACCAGCCAAAAGTTTATGTTTTAGTTGCGCATATCATTTGTATGATTGCTGAAAAATGTAAGCCTACATATTGAATAGTTTGAGTACTGTATTTAATATTTTCTATGTCGGATTTTATAACCTCTTCTTTTTTTATAACGTTTTGTATGTAATTTTTTTTTTTTTTTTATCTGTCTGCATGGTTTGGCTTTACTACTTTATTTTTTATTTTAAAAAAAATTGAACTCCCATCATATTATTCCAAGCTACATTATACTGGTACAACTTGTATGTTATCATTTTTAACAGACACTTATGTACACACATATACTGCGTATGTAAGACAATGCTTAAGAATTTATGGCTCCAAGGCAACACCTCTAGCTTCCAGTGAGCTTTCTGCGAGAGAGACATGAGCGAGGGTGTATAGTGGATCGGTGGGGTGGGGGCATTTGTGATTGTGGTATGTGTAGATATATAAAGTCAGTGTGTGTGTGAGGACTGAGGAGTGTAAAAAGAGAAAGAGGAGGAGAAAGAAGGGGGGGAAAGGAGGAACTTACCAAGAAAACCACGCCAAAATATTATCTTTTTCCACCCTTGGAAGTGCTAACTGCATATGGTGGGAAGAGAGAACTCACACAAAGTGTCTTCAACCCTAAGATCACCAGGTTTCAATTTGCTCCCTAAAAAACCTAATCTCCTAACTTTACAGTATGTATTTTTTAACTCAAAAATTTTTTTTTTGTTTTTTTTTTATTCAAAACTTTTTTTTTTCTTTTTCGAAGCAGGTATACGACGGTTGCCGACAAACTCGCAATAAGAATTTTTATTCTTAAATGTGCATATTTTGGATATAAAATAATTAAAAAAAGATAAAGGGGTGAAGATTCGATCGTGAGAAAAATGTGCAGTTCTTTGGTCACAGCCGCCCACATATTTGTTTTGACAATTCTTACGGTAACTTTAGCCGGCCTTTATTCCCCGGTGTCAGCTGCTGGAAGTTGCAGGGAAGCTCACAAGTGTTGTCCAGGGCGTGATAGCTCTTGCGTCGTGCAAAAAACGCCAATTAACGCCATCATCGAAGATTTGAGTGATGAACCGTGTTATTGTGATCACGCTTGTTTGAAATTGGGCGATTGTTGCAGCGACTTCAAAGATGCCTGCCGAGGTAGGAAAATAAAAATCATTTTCTTAATATCGTAATTTTATCCTTTTTTTTTTTTTTTTTTATTATAATTTTTTCTTTTCGTTCTTTGAAAAAAAAATTTCTTCCCCCCTTAAATAGTGATAATGCGACTAGTTATTAAAAATTCGTAAAGATCGATTTATTCAAAACAAGGCTGAGCTAATCAAGCAAAAAAAAAAAGAAATTGAATATTTTCACGATTATTTTTAAGATATTAATGAATGGCGGTCGCAGGTGTTACATTTCAGTAGTTTTAAGAGTACAAATAATGAATGAAAAGTTAACTCGTTATTTGGAATGAATAATTGTAACACGAATTCACTTGGAAATGAGCAGATAAAATAAAACGCGAGAGACAGGGAAACTTATAAAGGAGGTGAGAGGAAAAAAAATAGCTGTGTGAAGATGAGTTCTTATGATATAGATACTGTACAAGTGCAAAAAGAACTGCAGTAGAACCTATGGTAGAACTTTCCGGCTTAACCAAAAATTATTTTCAGAAAATAATTTTTGTTCCCACTCCCCCCCCCCCCCCCCTCCCCCTCTAAAATTACCAGTTTTTAATGATTAGAAAAATAAAAATATAAGTACTGTACGTAAATTATAAAATGTAAAATACTGTACAAAAGTCTGTTTACATTATCTACAGTAATTAAGTCGAATTAAAAATTACTCATTATTAAATTTATTACACGTGAATTTTTTTTAAACATGTAAACTCGGACCTGATCGGGACTGAAGGTTGGTCGGTTAAGAGAGTTTCTACTGTAGTATCGAACTCTTGAAAAAAGGAATAAACTTATAAGTTTAAATAATAAACAGGTCATTTGAAAGAAATGTTAACAAATGACCCCTTGTAGTAAGGTCAAAATAGGGAGTGTTAAAGTTGTACGAATAATTTGTTCAAAGAAATGTCAAGCCAAGTTGCTTGTAACTCGGAAATTTATCTCTTAGGTGCAGGTGTGCGTGATTGTATTTGGGAGGTGTATTTGCTGCTTTGCTTTTAACATATTCCGTCATTTTTTTTTTTTTTTAATTTATTTTGACTTGGCATTAAGTAACATCTTTATAAAAATATTCTTTTCAAAGTTTACGTTATGTCATTTTTAAATTGATTGCTCGTAACATTTTGTTACTCTAATGAACCTCTTAAATATTGCTATATTATCTTAGTTTTACTTAGGGAAGAACTGGCAATTTTACATGACTTGAAAAGTTGAATTAAATCTAAATAAATTTAAATGTAGTTCTTCTGTCAATAGCTCAAAAAATTCATAAGGCCATAGTGAGAGCACGATTTATATCGCATTGTCAAAGTTCATTGACTGTCAATTACAATGAGTGATTAACGGTTGTAAACATAATAATTGCGATTGCTGCTATCTTGAAAATTCTTTTGAATGATTCGTTTTCTGTAAACAAAAGATCTCTCAATAAACAAAAATGGAATTTTATCCTCAAAGGATTTATCTATAAAAAGTGAACGAGAGATTATCTTAACTTAAAAAAATATTGATAGGCTACTCGTAATTACGTGTAAACATTTAAAAATACATTTTTAAGATAAAATATCTTGAGCCTAGATATTTTTAGTTCGATTCAAATCTTAGTTTTTTTTTTATTATAATAAATAAAAAGTATTAAGAAAAAATTGTATGCACAGTACGTAAATAACCTAAATGCAAATGTCAATAATTGCATTCTGTCTTAGTTTGATGTGTTGTTTGTGCTGATTGAGAAACTACTTAAACTAAGTAAATATTGGAGAAGGAAAACTTTTGTATACCGATAAATAATAGTTAAATGCTATAAAATCACGTGTTTATCTGTCTGAGAACAGTTTCTTTTTTGGTGTCGGTCCAAGATTAGCGATGAATACATAAAAATAGATTGTGTAGTCAGAATTTGAAGTTTCTTTGTTGCCGGAAAAACTTTTACATTTCTTTTCTCCGGCATTCTTGAACTAATACAAGAAAATGTTATAAAAATATTTGTTTGGGCTTATGCAAGAGCTAGAAGTATTATAATACAGTATTTTAAATAAAAATTGTGTTTGCAAAATGTTAATACAATATTTATCTAATGCAATTGAAGGGGAGGGGGAATGTTTTCATAATTAAGTAATTACAGTATATAATTAAGAGTCTAGTTTTTTTATGTGTTGTTTAATCTTTTTTGCATAAAATAAGGGAGAAAAAAAATAATGTAGATTAATGGACATATTTGGATATACCGTTAAAAAATGTGTTCGGTTTAGGTAGCCTATAACGATTTTTTGTGTAACTTATATTTCCTGAAAGTTAAAAGTAGGCCATTTTGTTATTTTTGTGCTTGTTCATATGAGAGTTATACAAAAATGACTTTATAAGGGCAAAATTAATAACGATATGAACGCGGAAATCATTTTACAAATTTATTTTAATGATTTGTATAATTTCAGATTTTTTTCCCCCAAATTTTTTCCCCTTTTCACATGTCATGTCACTGATATGAAGTTAAACTATAGAAAAAGATATACTGTATGTAAAAAAAAAGTGGGAAACATATTTTATAACTTAGTGTTGGTGAAAAATAAGCTTGACAGATAGACGTATAAAACAGTACGATATTGACCATCATACAAAGTGGTAGCAATAAATCGTGTTGCACTTTAATATAAGTGTCAAAAGTTTACATGTCTACAATGTCCTCTCAGTTTCATAGTTAGAGAAGTCATTGTTCCAGTCGAAATCTATGTGCAATTTTGTTTTTATTATAACCACGCTTTCGTTATTCGTTAATTCGTCGTGAGTGATTAACAACATGTTGTAAATGTTGATAAATAAACATTCCATTAGGGTCTTTGTCCTCACTCCTCTCGACATATTGTCGGATAATGTTTTACTGCACATATGAAATATATTAACTGCAAGTGTTTGCATGCATACTGCTGTCGTTAATTGATAAAAAGATTTGAATGTGGAATTGTTGACAGCGCGCGAATTATAATTATATTACTTTGATTAAAAAAGCATTCAACAAAATTTTGAAATTTAAAACTTGGGAGTCGTTTAAAAAACATTTTATGTAATTTTGTACTCCAGTATATTTTATTTTTACGATGGTGTCGTAATCATCTTATTAAATTTTAAATAATTTTAATCCGCATATAAAAGATAAATTTGACAAAGACTAACGTTATATTCAATATTTTTTTTAAAAGGATAATTGCTGCGAATGATATACTAATTGAATATACATTTACTAATTAGGATATCAGTTGCAAGTCATGACCAATGTACGATACACATAACGGAGTGAAAATGCTGAGACGGCGGCAGTTGCTGCTATTGACCCTTAAGAGTTAGAGATAAATAAATAATAAAAGTAACAAAAAATGGAAAAAGAACGATTTAAATGACAAGTCGAATAATTTAATTTTGTTGTTTACATTGACTTTTATCCTTTTATGTATTTATTATTTTTTTAAAAAAAATAATAAGGGTTTTTTTTTACCAAAAAAAAAAAAAAAAAGCTAGTATTTCTTTAAAAAAAACATGGTACCGGTAAGTTGAGAGGCCGGATATTCTAATAACACAGAATACGCTTTACTGAGTAATAGACTAATTAGGCAAAAAAAAAAAATGAGGAAGGAAAAGATTCGTAACCACGTCAATAATTCCATAAATTTTGTTAGTCACGTCTTATTTTAAGTTGACTAATCTGCAGTTCTTGAAAGTTATTAACGGAAATCCTAATTATATTTTTGAATTTCAAAGTTGGACTGATTTGTGGGAATGTTTTTTTTTAAGTGCGGTTTTACGTGTTGTGCTTGTGTGTGTGTTTTTTTTCCTACTTTTTTTAGAAGACTTGTTAAAATAGGATTTAAAAGGAATGGAGTGAAACTTGATTCGGTTTCATTTACAAACAGTTTGGAGTACCCAACCGATATTTTTCTTATGTTTGGAGCCTTTGCATGCAATAGACATTGAAAATGAAGCGTTCAATAAAAGTAACTTACCACTTGACTTTATACGATTAGAAAATAAGGGGATAAGTAGACTGTACAGTATTTCAAATAACTCGAATAGTCTCGACTTTCTGATTTATTACCCGCGTTTTATGATGTGCAGGTACCGGCAAATTTTCATTGTACAATGATTGTGTAGAGAACTGAGCACACACTTGAATATTTTTGTTGTCAGTGCTAACTCTCACTTGCGCCTAAATAAAAAAAAAAAGTTGTAGGTTATTGTACAGTATTTGTATTGGGAAAAAAAATATATATGTACTGTATATCGGCCTTGAGAGTTGGATTCCCTTTCGTCTTTTAAGATTTTAAGGGGCTAACGTTGTTCAATTGAGGTCATCGCATTTGTCATTTTAAGTTATCTTGACGTGCGGTACGTGAACAGAGGAAAAAAATAATGATAGGCAGGCTCATTTTCACGCTTCACCTGTGCGAATACTGTCTCTCTATGGCAAAGTGATTTGTAGGTGAAGAAAATAACACTGCAAACCCAATTTTAATATTTTTATTTGAAAACTTACGATTCGAGTGTTGATTATAAATAATATTGTTCTTAATAATTAATTAGTACGAATAGATAGTTTTATCAAAGTCTTGGCTTCAAATAACTGATAGAAGTTGGATATATAGGCACATCCGGTACATACAGTATTTTAAAGTTTTATAATCGCAAAGAAGTGTCATTCACGGACATCTTTTTATAGATTGTACAGTAGATGATATTTTCAGAATTTCAAAGTCATCAAGACTTTGGAACGGTAGATGCCAGGTGGTTCCCTGACCCATTTTACTCGTAGTTACATGTATTAAAAAAAAACTATTAGTTAACAACCATTAAAGACGATTTTTATTTTGCAAACTATTTGTGCACATTTGTCGTTGGAATAAGATACTTGTGAATATTTATAAATTGGTGCCAAGGTCTATTTTTTTATATTTTTAAAAAAAGGCGTTTTATCGAATTTAGACATTTTTATGTTTCCTTAAGGGAGTTATACTGTAAGGTAGCATTTCATTAACCAAAGCATGCACTTCCGCGGTAATTTGTAGATATTTGATAATAAAAAAGTAAATAAATCTACCGGTTGAATTAAATTGCAATAAAACATTTGTTTATTTATACATCTAGACAGAATAATTTAATCGTAGATTGCTGTTATTTAAGGTATCACCTTTTCGTTCGCAGCTGCGCAATTGTACCAACAGAACATTAAACTATCTTACTAATGTTACGTTAATATCATAACATGCTCTCAAGGCAATAACAAGTTTTTTTTTTTTTAAAAAACAAAACTATTATGTTAAAATTGACACGTTTATTGCGGAGTGTTAGAAATAAAATTTACCCCTTGAGGTCTTTTAAAATAAGGGGGAAATGTCACGGAAGAGATAGGGATGAACTTTTGAAAACCAACTGCTTAATTCCATAGTACATGTAATCAAATCCAATTGAATTATTTAATTAGAATAATTTGTGTTTTAGTGACGGACTGCGAAGTGACCAATTGGGAGCCTTGGTCCGAATGTGATGCTGATTGTGGCCCCGGAGTGATGACTCGTCAACGATTTGTTGTTCGTGATCCTTTGAATGGTGGTCGTCCGTGCCCAGATCTCTCTCAGAAACGAGGCTGCTTCAGTCATAAAATGTGCCATCATCACCAAGATAAAGCTGGAAAAGGTAATTTATTACCGTGCATTTAAAATTAAAAGAAAACTTGCATGTTTCGGGTTTACGTTTACAAAGAGACAATTTACATAATTTAGTGACTTTATTTATACATGTAATTATTGTAGTTCTTATTCCAAGGTTTATTATTGAGTTAATCACTACTTTAAATTCTCATATATTTCAAGAAATCAAATTTGTCAATAATATAATATGTTCCATTTAGCGAGTTTAAAATTTATAAAATTCGATTTACCGATTTTTTGGAGATTAAGAAAAAAATACCGGGTAATGAATAAAAAAATGAATGTTTTATTCATTACAGTTTTATGAGATTTTGTTATGCAAAAGTCGAGTTAGTGAGGTTCAGCCTTTTACCTAGGTACATGATTGTACTGTACATTTTTCATTAGAATTATCGAGGTTTTTACATTTGAGCGGAAGGAACCAAACTACTGTATAAATTTCTGAGTTTTTCGATTTTTCGAGGTTCTACTGTACTCATTTTTTTTAAATTTATGATCTTTTTACTGAATAATTTACATGTACATAAATTTATTTTTTAAGGTTTTCTACTTTTATTATTAAACGCTATTGTAAAAAAGATTGATAAAGTAGAAACACATGCTTGAAGTGTGTAAAGATAAAAGCTTTATTTTATTAGCAATAAAATTGAATATTTAGATGGGTCCATAAATGGTAATCTTGCTGGGAGAAAAAAATTAAACTATAATACCCTTGATAACAATTTATGGACTTAATTAACTGAATTTATCTTAAGTTACTGTATATTTTATAATTAAAAATAAGCGGTTAAAGAATTTTAGTTAATTATTATTAACTTCTTTTCGTATTTTGAATTTTATTGAGTTCCACTAAATGAAGTTTAATTTCTGAACGTTTAACAAAAAATAAATTAGTTACAGTATTTCTAAAAAATTTAAATAAATTGTTTTTGACCAGTTTGATTATTTTTAATAGTCAAAATGTTCAGAGCCATTAATGTTTGGATGATAATAAATTATAACAAGAGTTCCACTTGCATTTAATTATCTGTTTAAAAACCTTCAAAGGGAGGAATAATAATCCAAAGAACAAGAAAAAAATGTTAGCAGTTAGTTACGGAACTTAACAATCATCTTTTCCATCAATAAAAATAAGGGTTTTTTCTTATTAAGAGAAAAAGATTTATCGAAAAAGGGGGGAACATTGAGAAGTACATAAAGTTAAAAGTGTGAAACACCCAACTTCTGAACGCTTTTGTTTAGAATAAGTATGTCAAGTCTCTTCATCCGCAATAAAAAGTGGGATTTCGTACATTGTATTAAGTTTTTGAAAAATAAAGAGGAATTAAAAACTCTGGCATTACGATTTAAATCCGCTTATGATTCAATCTGAAATAAAACTCAGTAGACATTTTTTTTACAATTCTTTACAAAATTATTACTTTTTGCTAAGGATTTAAAAAAAAAAAGATTTGTCAGGACACTAACATAATCGTAGATGAATATATCGCATTAACTCACATGTAATTAAAATTGGATGTAAAATCTAAGAGGATTTCCCATAGATTTAAATAGCAGGTGCATCAGTTTTATTTTTTTTATAAAAAAAAGTATACGCGACTATTAGATTTTCCAAAGAAATATTTAAAAAGCTAATTAATTTCATAATAAATCTATGGTCTTTGAATTTACCAAATTTGAAATTAATTTTTCAATAAAATTAGATATTTTCCCAGACAGAATACAGTATGAAAAAGTTGGTTGTTATCCAGATTACATAACAATATTAAAATTTGGAACTTTAGTCGACAAGTTCTCATGAAGATTAGAGCTAGGATAAGTAGCTAGACTAATGGGAAGGGGACTATTGCATTGCTTTTTCCGCTTTTCAATTATTTTAAGGAATAGGTTTACCACTTTAGCTTAGTCTTTAGGAATTTATATTCCGCTATTAGGGTGGCAGTCAACTCTAAACTATTCCATTCTTTTTTTTTCCTTAAAGAAAACCCATTAAGTAGGGTGTTTCAACACTATTTTTTTCCCTATCTTGATAACTGTTTATTGTTTTTTTTTTTTAAAAAAAAAAAACATTCAATTTGCGCAGTTTACAAGTAAAAAAGGGAAAAAATCCAGAAAAGGGCTGCATGACTGAGTTAGCTCTGTATGGTGCCTTGAAAACCTTTTTAAAAGGGTAGCAATGGGATAACTTAGCTTAGAGGCAAATAAATGCCCAACCCTGATAACAAAAAAAAAGTTTAAAGTACTTTGGAGATTTATGACAGCACTCTTAAATTATCTGACGAAGTTATGCAATACAATTAACTAGACTAACTACAGTATGATAAATGTCATACTTTATTAACTTTTAATTTTAATTAATAAAATGAAATTGTAGGGTGGTCTATAATAAAAAAAATAACGTTCATAATAGAATAAATTATTACAAAAATGCAAGTGTATTTTAAAAGCATAATTATATTTATTCTGTAATTATTATGCAGATATAAATTCTACTTAAATAGCATTTTATTTAATTTAAAAATTTTACAGTAGTAATAACTTATTTAATATAATTTATTTTTTAGAAACTGCGATGATTCTCCCTGCTACTTTGGACTACGCTAGGACCGCCAACATCAGTAAAGATATTCGAAAAAATTTACAATTAAAATATCCCAAAGATCCCGTAAAGGAAAATAGCAACGAGTAAATTTTAAACATAACATTTATAATTTTAAGTAATTCAATTTAAAAAAAACATTTCATGATTTCTTATTTATAATTTAGCTACTGTGTGGAATTTGAAGTGAATAAGGGATCCAAAGGTTGTCACCACGAAGAAGCAAATAAGATTTTGCACCACAACAGTCGAGTTTGTGTTATTTGTTCGAAGACAGCTATGCTCAAAGGCTTAGATTACAGGTGTCGAGGTCATGGTATTCCTAACTATCCAACTCGGTATATCAGCATGAGTTCACCCTCATGTCACGGTAGGTGGGTTCAAAAAGAAATTCACGACAAATGTCCCTGCAAAGAAGGAGCTCATTTTATATTCGTTTAACTACAATGATTTTTAATTTTTTTTTTAATCGCGAGAGGTTTTTTTTGTGAAGGATGTGTACATAACACTGCGCTAGAATAAAACGCAACACAATTTTCATAACTAAGGTAAATTAATTTAAGTTTGATTATTCTACTTTAGTTATGACAGATTATTGATGGATTACATACTGTACTTAATTGAGCGAATCTACCTAAACTAAATTTTAACAACTAATAACTAAATTCAAACATTCTGATCACTGGATTCAATATTCATCATTAATAATTATTATTGATTTAATAAATGTGTTTATCGGCGAAAATTTAGGAAAATTTCTTCATATTAAAACAGCCTCAATAATAATAATTATAGTAACTTTGGTAAGATTAAGTATCTTACTTTAAAATATTTCTTTCTTATGGGAGCGTTATAGTTTTATAACAAACCATAAAATCAGCTATTTACTGCCTTAATTTTTTTTTTATTATTTGTAAGCGTTTTTGTACATTAGATTAATTTTCATATTTATAGACTAATCATTTTATACATAATAATTACTAATCCCAATACATTGAAATGTATTTTGATAATCTTTCTTTAACAAATTGTATGTTTTACATGTTCATTTGAGTTATATCGTTTTTAAATTACAGGGATTCGTATTGCATTCATGTTCGCATCGTAAAATCGATGTTTTTTTAATTACCGTAGTAAATGGATAGTTGCAATTTTTGTTTTCTTTATGTACAAGCATTTTAATTATTGTAAATCTTAATATCAAACAATTTACATTTCGTATAATTTCAACTATTTAAATTCACAATCTCAAATTTGGCAATAATTCTTCTTAATAAAATTGATAGTTTTTGAAAATACCATCACTCTTTGACAGGTGTAATATCTCGGCTCTCGAAATGGAACCAGTCGCACATGAAATTTTAAAAGAAAATTCCTCGATGAACAAGATTCAAATAATGCTGAATAAATTTGTTCAACGTTTTGTAGATGCCAATCAACTTCTTTTATTAAGTGAGTTCCAAAAATTATGTACAATCTTGAAGTCTTTGAATCTCAAGTTGCGAGTGAGCTATATCTCTCAAAGCTTGTTGAATTTGTTCAAGTAATGCTTCTCCTCTTTCAATTACGTTTTCAAGGTTCCAGCAAGCTTCTTGATTCTCCTGTTCGAGTCTTTGCAAACTTTTTGCCTGCGAATGCACATATTTTTTTGGGTCTATATTTAAGTGATTTCAATAAGAAATTTACTTGCAATTCCGGAGAAGAATCTTCACTAGGTAAAGAATCGATTAAAACGTCAATGTCTTTCGCTGTCCTAGCGATTAACGTAGCAAATAGTTGAGCATGATCTAGACGAAAAACGGCATACAAAACCAAAATAAAACATTTAAATTACCTTCTGTTCCGATAAAATACATGACACAGTGTACATCTATACCTTCAATAGGCTGTGCAGGGGTTTTATTTCCAGATCTGTCAAAACCTGGGAAGCTAGCAGCAGTAGCAAATTGCTGCAGAACTCCGATGCTGTTACAAAAGTGTTCTGCTTGCTAATTGATAGAAAACGATTTAGACATTTGACATAGAATAATAAGGAATGATTTAAGCAAGGGAAAACTGGAGAAAGTCCTTTTACCTTATTAAACATAGGTAATTATATTAATTAAAATTGCTTAAGTCTTACCGTATTTACAGCATCTTGAAGTTGAGTTAATCTGTCAGCCATGTTTAGATAATCTGCCTTATTTTAAATTAAGATTAAAATAAACTCAAAATTAAACCAGATAAAACCATCGAAAATAAAATAATTAATTTTGCTAGATGAAAAATTTAATATCAAAAATCGGAATGATTCGAGCCGGTATATGTGCAGACGATATTTTTACGTCACGAAATAATCTCGGAATAAAATGATTTAAAATATAAAATGTTAAAACATTCTAGTTTAAAAATTCTAATTTTATTTTTAAATAAATTAAATGTTTTAAATTACATTTTGATTTTTTTTATATAAAAAAAGGTATTTAATTGGTTCTCCGTCTCATCCAAAACTTTTGATCGTGACTTCTTGAAACGAGAGTAACAAACATTTTTCTACTCTTGTAAACCCTGTAGAGAAAGAGGGGTGCTCAGTTGGAAGCAACGTGTTTTGATATTGAAAGCGTTATACGTTTCGTGCCTGTCTCTGTACTTGGCTTAAAGTAAGTATTATTTTTAAATATTTTTATATTAATATCTTAATTTTAATATGCCAGATTGGCTTGTTATTTGCTATTAAAATATATAAACGTTTATAATTGTGTTTTAAATTATAAAAGAAAAGTGTAAAAATGATTTCCGACGACGTGTTCAAATGTACAGACTACATGCCTCGTACTGTAGTTGGGCCTAACTTTACACGCGGAATATTGTACAAATTGTAAAAAGTTAAATTAATTAATTTTATTTCTTTACAGAATGCGTTACGTAGCCGCTTATCTGTTGGCCGTTTTAGGCGGAAACAAATCCCCAAGTTCTGATGATATTGAAAAAATCTTGAGCAGTGTTGGTATTGAGGCTGAAAAGGAGAAGTTAAACAAAGTCATCAAAGAGCTCAATGGAAAAGACATTAAGCAGTTGATTGAGCAAGGTACATAATAAAAAAGATTCAGTAAAACTTAAGAACTATTGGTATTAAAATATTTTTGTTAAAAAATTTTAGGCAAAGGCAAATTGTCTTCGATGCCGTCCGGTGGTGCAGTGGCTGTCTCGGCCGCCGCACCGGCCGCTGGTGGAGGAGGAGGAGCAGCTGCCGCGGCACCAGCAGCCAAGAAAGAAGGTACATTATAATGCATTGCCACCAAATAATTAAGAAAACCAATCTAAACATTTTTATTATTTCAGAGAAAAAAGAAGAAAAGGAGGAATCCGACGAAGATATGGGTTTTGGTCTTTTCGATTAAAAATCTGTTTTTGTAATAAATTTTTGATCTAATATAACTATTGTGACGATTTTTTTTTGTCGAAACACTTAAAAGAATGATTCAAAAAGAATAATAATTATAAATAAGGTGAAAAGTAGCACAATCGGTAAAATACGCGACAATATACCTCGTGTTTAACACAAAGAAGTGTAATTCATAATATTAATGGTGAGCAACATTTAACGAGCCGTGGCATAATTATAAAAGAGCTCATTAATTTAATTTTGAAATCTGCATAATTTCTGTACAATTACAGTATTTCAGCTTAAATACAATCATGTATTGTACATAAAATTACTTAAACACGTGTTTGTGCATAGCCCGAAAAGTGGCATCACGACCTCGGTGGCATGTTAAAAGCTTGTGTGTTTAGTGTCTCCCTCTAGTGGTAAGTTATTTTATAAAAAAAAGTTTGGAAAGGAAAAAAGTTTGGACGCTGACAGGAAAGTTTTTCTCCAAATGTTAATGATTTTGAATACAGAAATATTATAATACCCGATACCTTAATTTGTAATCAAGAAAATGATTTTGTCATATGCTTAAAATGTAAATCTATCGTAGTGAAATTTGATCGTGCTATGAAATTGCAAACGCTAAGACCGTGGACCGGCAGAGTGCGATAGAGTTGGCACAAGCGTAAGACAACAAATGTTTCCCAAAAGAAAAGAAAAAGATCACAATGAAGGAGTTATGGGTAGGTATATAAAAAAAGATGTGCCTCCCGAGGTTCCAAGTAAGTATAAAAAACATTACAGCCATTGCAAATATTATTTTAATATTATGAACGTAAATCTAATGTAGTAATGAACGTATGGGAGAATACGAATGATCTTCAAGCCAAGAAACGATTTGGTTTATTTAATCGTAAAACTACTGTTCAAGTTCATCCGTTAACTGCGTCTTCAAATTTATCACTAAATGCTTCATCGACTCCTTCCAGCTCTTTACAAAGAGAGTCGCGATCACCTCTTCAACATCGATACGGGTATACGAATGCCACCGTTTCATCTAATTATTTCGCCAATGTAAATGTCACCAATCACGGAAATTATTATTCTCAAATGCCCGAAGTTAATTATCAAAGAATGCCTAACGTTTATCGACAATTAACTCCTGATACCGGCATACCAAATAGGTGATTTTTCATTTTATGATTTGTGTAAGCCTACTGGCTAGATAAATAATTAATATTTACATGAGTGTAGAATTGCAGATAACCGTTTAAGACAACAAGGAATGCATGTGCCAATAATGAATCGAGTTCCTTCTCGGGAGATCCACCACCTTCCATACGTTCAAAATGTTCATTTGAGACACGAAGGCAATTTTTTTATAACACCATTCAAAGTCAGTGTTAGAATGGAATTTTATTTGTGATATTTATTTTAGTTGATGGACCGAGGGAAGAACATTTTGAAAAGCAAGAACCTGGATATGAAACGGGGTATCAGTTTGACGAAAATTATCAGATTCAATTATATCATAACCAGATCCGTCAACACTACGCTCAGCATCAGTTTCATCAGCAGCATCATTCTTCCATGCCAATTTTACAATCCGATTTGTCAATTCCATCGAGTTCGGAAAATTCTGGTAAGTTTAAAAGTTTCTTAAATGTTAAATCGTTAATGCTTAATTGTTATTTTTGTTGTTTAAGTAGCAAGTAATTTTCCGGTTCAACAAGAAGAATTGCCTTTACCTCAAGGCTGGTCGGTTGATTTTACGATGAGAGGCAAGAAATATTATATTGATCATAATACGAAAACAACGCATTGGAGTCACCCTTTGGAAAAAGAGGGTTTACCAACTGGTTGGGAGATTATTGAATCGCCTGATTACGGAATATATTACGTGAAGTAAGAATTGAGTTTGTATTAGTGATTAATTGTATTGTTTCATTCTATTGTTTATTGTGACAAATAGCCATATAACAAAACTAACACAATATGAGCATCCTTGCGCACCTCATTATCAAAACATTGTCAGTCAAGGAAATTTATGGACGTCACCGGTCCATCCAATTCACAGGGAACCTGCACCAAGGCACACTGATTTTCATCAACCTAATGTCTTGGTACCAGCAAATCCTTATTTACATGAAGGCAAAAATTATTTCCAATTAAGATTATTAAAAATTAACTTCAATTTAAATTTATTAATTTTTTTTGATCGTAGAAATTCCTAATTGGTTGGAGATATATTCTTTAGCATCTCCTGATTATGATCACAACTTAAAAGTAAGAATTTAATTTTTTTTAAAGATGTTTTTTTTTATTATAATTTTATTACAAAAATTATGACCAAAAAAGATAATTACGCATAGCATTAGTTTTTTTTGGAAAAAGCTAATGAAGTTTTTGGAAAATGTTTATTAAAAAATTTTGATGGTTTAAGTAGCTAACTTTTATAAATTACAGTAGTTATTCTCCAAATTTTGTCTATTCAAAACTTTATATAATATTTATGTATTAATTTTGATAGTGGGAAGTTTTTCGACTTAATCAACTGGAATGTTTTCAAGCAATGCTCAATAGACTTTGCAAACAAGATATTGAAAAGATTGTGATGAAATATGAAGCATATCGACAGGCATTACAGCACGCCATGCAACAAGTGGAAAGGAGAAGAATTGAAGGAATTCCTGCACCAGTTCCTCCTAATCAATAGCATAAATGCACAGAGTATTAATAGCTTGGTTATAGCCTATGGTGATTGATTTGCTAATACTCCTGTTTGTAAATGGCATACAACAATAATTATTTGAGCACAGCTGTAAATAGCGGATAAATTATTTTTCATATATTTATTATACTGTATAATATTTAAATAACGTTTAATAATGAAGTTTCATTTTTTTGTATATTCTGTGGTTAATATTTTATTTCCACAAAACTTTTTTATAAACGTTTTTTCCGATTATTGAAAGCATTTTATCGAAACAGAAATCGATTCTTCAAAACGATAGTATCGCATCACAAATCGATAATAATGGGGCTGAGTAAAGTTTGTTGGAAATCTAAACATTGTTGATTTAAAGTTTTAGTTAATTTAAATGTTATACTAAATGTTGAATTTTACATTTTTAAGGCGTTAAAAGTATGATACTAGGACGGTGCGCATATTTAAATTCATTAAGTGTTCACAGGTTAGGCTAAGAAACAGTTTCAGTGCTTCTGTCAAGTTTGTAAGTAGCCTACTGTATTCCCAACATGCCTCTACAAGTAAAGAAAAAGAAACGGAAAACTTTTCCTATTAAAGTTACAACGATGGACGCAGAGTTAGAGTTTGAAATAGAGGCATTATAATTATATTTTGTTTATACTACTGTAGTTATAATAACGTATAAATTGAAAATACTGATGCATTTGCAGGTCAAAGAAACAGGACAAGATCTTTTCGATCTTGTTTGTCGAACTATTGGTTTGCGAGAAACTTGGTATTTTGGTTTGCAATATCAAGATTCGAAAGATTATTTTGCTTGGTTAAAGATGGAGAAAAAAGTATATATAATTTAATATTGAAGATATGGATTGAAAACAGTTGCTTTTTTATAGGTTACAGATCAAGATTTACACAAAGTCAAACCTGTGTCATTTATGTTTTTAGTAAAATTTTATCCAGAAATTATCTCAGAAGAACTTATTCAAGAAATTACACAACATTTATTTTTTTTACAAGTTAAACAAGCTATTATAAATATGGACATTTATTGCCCTCCTGAAGCATCTGTTTTATTAGCATCATATGCAGTGCAAGCTAAAGTATTCTTTTTATTTAAAGGATTTTTAATACGGTAATATTATTAATATTTATACGTGTCATCGTTTTAGCATGGAGATTTTGATATAACGAGGTGGAGACCCGGAATGCTGTCCAGCGAAGACTTATTACCTCAAAAAGTAATCGATCAATATCAGTTAACGCCTGAAATGTGGGAAGATCGAATAAAAGTTTGGTATGCTGATCACAAGGGAATGTCATGGTAAAGTACAGCTGAAATAGTAACAGATAAAATTTATAAATGTAGATTAAATTAAATATAATTATCGATAGTGATGAGGCTGAAATGGAATACTTAAAAATTGCGCAAGATTTGGATATGTATGGCGTTAATTATTTTCCGATTAGCGTAAGATGATTATTTTGCTTTTATTAAAATTTTTATTTATTAAAATATTTAAAATACAGAATAAGAAAGATAGCGAACTGTGGTTAGGAGTTACATCTCTTGGTCTTAACATTTACGATAAAACGAACAAACTAACGCCAAAGATAACCTTTATGTGGAGCGAAATTCGAAATTTAAGTTTTGATGATAAAAAGGTAATGCATTAATTATTAAAATTTTAATGTTTGCATAATTCATTTCAGTTAAATTTTGTAATTTATATTTTTTAGTTTATTATTAAACCAATGGACAAAAATGCGCCGAATTTTATGTTTTTCTCCAAAAATTTGCGCATAAATAAATTTGTAAGTTAATTGTTCAAACGGTCACTGACAATAGAAGTTGTTATAAACCTTTTTTTTGTCAATAGATTTTTGATTTATGCATCGGCAATCATGAACTTTATATGAGAAGAAGAAAACCAGATAGCATTGAAGTTCAACAAATGAAAAGTCAAGCGGAAGAGGAAAAGAAAAGACGACAGGTTTGTTTTGAAATTCCATGATGGACAGATAGATTTAAATCTTGAAATATCAGATCGAAAGAAATAAACTCGTTCAAGAACGTGAACTTCGTAAAGAAACAGAGCGAGAAAAATTTGAATTGGAAAAGCAACTTCTTAATTACAGAGAAGAAATGAGAAGAATAAATGAAGCTCTGGTTAGTGCATTTAATCTAATTGGCATATTGTTTATATTTTAAAATATATATTAAAAAAATTGCAGCAAAAAGCTGAAACTTCCATGGAACTACTTGCGGAAAAAACTCGAATTGCTGAAGAAGAATCTTTACTGTTAAGGAGGAAGGGTATCGAAATGGAAGCCGAAATTCAGAGGATACGATTTAATGCTATTAAGGTTCGCAACCAAAAGTCATTACAATGTTTCTTTCCAGCGAGATTAATTTTTATCTTTTTAGACCGAGGAAGAAAAGTTTATGATGGAACGGAAAGTAAAAGAGGCAGAAATAATTGCTAATAGTATGATTGAAGAATCTGAGAGAAGGTAGATTCATTAAATAAATGTTTGAATTGTCGTTGAACCTCTGTATTTTCAGATCGAAGGAAGCGCATGGTCTGAAGCAAGAATTAGCTAAAGCCAGAATAGCTGAACAAAATGCCAAAGAAAAATTACGAGAAATTTTAAATCAGCAGTTAATGGTTAAAATTAGAATTTGCGTCTTAAAAATGATTAAAAAACTCATTCGAAAATTTTTTTTTAGTCTTCTTATCCGCATAATTATTCTTCAATGTCTACACCTCCCGACTTAATCGCTTCAGAACTGAGAGATGTATATTCCGAACCAGAATCGGCGTATGATTTAATTAAAGACGGAGAAATGCAGAAATTGTCGATGGAGATTGAAAAAGAAAGGTTGATCACAATGCAAAAATATTTTTTTTTTGTTTAGTTAGTGACTGGAAATATTTTCAGAATTGAATATATTGAGAAAAGTAAACACCTTCAAGAACAACTGAAATTATTTAAAAATGAAATTGAAGTTTTAAAAGTGGAAGACAGGCAAACGCCAATGGATTTAATTCATGAGGACAACGTTCTTCATGGAGAAAATAAATATTCAACTTTACGCAAAGTAACAACTATTTTACACTTGAGTCGATGCATTTAATCTTATATTAAATTTTACAGATCCGAGCAATAACCACTCAAGCTCGAGTTTCTTTCTTTGAAGAACTTTAGCAACAGCATTACTTTTAGTGAAGAAATTAACGAGCAAATTCAAACCTATAACTGGTCACAAGAACTTGATCACAGTTTTCAGTCAGTCGTACCATTTTATAAAGTTTTTTCATTTTATGAAATATATAATTATATATCATTTATTTACTTGTGATTTTATAAAGAATTTTTTTTTTTCGTGACATTTAATTCATTTACCAGGTTATTTTGCAAGGAAAGTTTAATTTAAGAGACAGTATTTTATTAACGTTTTAATTTTTATTTTATGCCTCTTCGTTATTTCAATTCTTTTTGTCACCTTTTCAAAAAAAATCCAATTTTTGAAAAAATATAACCGAGCTTTTTTTTACTTCTTGTTCTCAAACGAATTTGAATTGCCTACGAAATCTCCAAACGTCCAAATCTCGAAAACTACTTTTTCTACAGTATAATATATGAAGTCACCACAAAGAAGCTCACGATAAAGGAGTAACACTGTACCTTTTTTTGGTGACCTCCTTTACCGTGAACCCCTTTTGACGCAACTGCGTTTTTTTTATCTAAAAAAAAATTCTGCTGAGTTTGGGCCACCGTATACCCTTCTATACCACGTGGTGCAATAGACCACATGCGGGAGTAATATTTGGGTACTTGATTGACTGGTTAATAACCAATTTATATACTATATCCATATTAATATATTATAAAAATGAAAGAAAAACTTAAAAGACGCCACAATTGGAAATCTAGACAAGTTGTAGAAGTTGAAACAGATGATAGTGCTACAAAAAAGGTACCGTAATTTTTGTAATCATTATGGACGGTTAGTCTAATTGATTCTGTTAAGGTTTTATCTCTTTCTTTTTTATTTTAGATAAAATTGGATATTCCTGATGTTGATTCACATAAATATGATTCCAGTAACCCTCTTGTATTACCTTCAGTTAAGCGACATACTAAAATTAAGCCATCTAATAATGAATCGTACGTTAAAAAGTTGTCTAAAAAGCAGCGAAAAATACTTGAAAAAATTTTAGAAAAGAAAAAGAAAAAAAGAAATGTAACAATGTTAAACTTTAAAAGTTTTTTTTGTAGTTATTTAGTTATTGTTTAAATTTAGCGTCAAGAGATCTACGAAGCTCTTGAAAAAGTTCAAGTTTCTCCTAAAGATAGCCACAAGTATTTATCAACCAAAGCTATGCAAACACAGGGATGGAAACGGTATAATAATAAGAAAATAATTAATTGAAATTTATTTAATGTTTATTAATTTTTAGATGCTCTTCAATACATTTCCAACCTTCTGAAGAAAAATTTGGACAGTTAAAAAGTGTTCGGTGTAGTCGAAATAATTTGAACGCAGTTGAATTAGTAGAACCGGAAGCCCATTCAAGTGATAATTCAGATGATGAATCTTCCGATGCATCTTCTTATGAAAATTTAGAAAGTGCAAATGTCTCTGAAGCCGGACTGGAAATTAAATCTTTTGCTTCAGCATTACCCGAGGCGATTAAGAACCAAACTCCAGTTAGCTCCACCATTCCAACTGTACCTGATTCAGAAATTAAAAAAATTGCAAAAGGTGATGGAATTAAAGAAGTTAGTTCAAAACCTGCAAGATATAGGCATGTCCATCGTACCGATGAAGTTCAAGTAATAAAACAATTTAAGTAAACGTACTCATATGTTTTTTTATTAACTGAGTATTTATTAATATAGGAAAGTAGATTTAAGTTACCAATTTTGGCGCAAGAGCAAGTGGTAATGGAAGCCGTAAGCGAAAATTCAGTTGTAGTTGTTTATGGTGAAACTGGTTCTGGAAAAACTACTCAAGTTCCACAGTTTTTATATGAAGGTGGTTACACGGACGACGGGTTAATGATAGGAGTTACCGAACCTCGCAGAGTTGCTGCTATTACTATGTCTCAACGAGTGGGTTTTGAAATGAATGCATCGACTGATGCTGTATCTTATCAAATCCGTTATGAAGGAAATGTTTCTGATAAAACGGAAATTAAATTTATGACTGATGGTGTACTTCTTAAAGAAATGCAAAGCGTACGGAGATTATTTCTCAAATTAACCATTTCCTCAATTTAAATAATCATATTTTTTTATGATTTAGGATTTTCTTTTATCAAAATATTCAGTTATTATATTAGATGAAGCGCATGAACGCAGCACATTTACAGATATCTTAATAGGATTACTATCGAGAGTTGTGCCTTTAAGAATCAGCGTACGTATTAAAAATTATTGAAATTTATTTGACGACGATTAATTGTGTATCTTTAGAAAAAGAAACCGTTAAAATTGATAATTATGTCTGCCACCTTAAGACTAGAAGATTTTACAGGGAATAGATATTTGTTTAAAACTCCTCCAGCAGTTGTAAAGGTGAGCTTAATTTTTGATGATAAATTAGCTTTTATAATTACTTTTTTATAATACGCAGGTCGATGGCAGACAATATCCAGTCTCGGTGCATTTCAATAGGAAAACTTCGGAAGATTATGTTTCTGAAGCTTATCGTAAAGTATGTTTCGTGTCTGTGTTTTTTGTATTTTTTTAAAATAATAAATTTTAATCCAGGTATGCAAAATTCATCGTCAAAGTCCGGAAGGTGGAATACTAATTTTTCTTACAGGACAAAGAGAAATTAACATTTTATGCAAAAAACTTAAGAAATCTTTTCCCGTAATGAACGGCGATGAAAATTTCAAAGTTACCAGGAATAAAAAATTGAGGACTAGACAATCAAAATCCTCAAAGCCATCAGTAGTTAAATTTGAAAATGATATAGAAAAAGAAACTGACTCAATTATTCAAGACATTATTTTAGACAAGTAAGATCGATTCATATTTTACTTCAGTTTAATATTATTTAATTATGTTATTGAAATTCAGTTATTCTTCTTCTCCAATGCCGGAATTAAATGATGAAAATGAGAAAGATGACGATGCTGAATTTAATGACTTCCATTCGGACGATGATGACATGGTAAATTATAATAATCTGGGATTATTAAAAATCGAGCAGAATTTTTTTACCTTAAAAAATGTTTATTTAGGATGAACTCCAAACTAATAGTTCGGAACCAGAGCCACCATTATACGTTTTACCATTGTATTCTTTTCTACCATCAAATAAACAAGCCAAAGTATTTGAACCTCCCCCTAATGGCTGCAGACTGTGTGTTGTTGCGACTAACGTTGCCGAAACGTCAATTACTATTCCAAAAATTAAATATGTTGTAGATTCTGGAAAAGTAAGATCAACCGTCAAATTTTAAGCAATCAAAACATTAATTTTTTTTAAAATTTAAGATAAAAGTTCGTTTATATGACAAAGCAACGGGAGTATCTACATTTAGAGTTATGTGGACTTCCAAAGCATCTGCTGATCAAAGAGCAGGCCGAGCTGGTAGAATGGGCGCAGGACATTGTTACAGGTGCAGTACATGTACAGATGACTTAATTGTGTGATTTTATTTAATGGTTATGACTTTCTTTAGGTTATATTCTTCTGCTGTTTTTAACGATGAATTTATTAAGTTCCCACCACCAGAAATTTGTAGGCGTCCTATTGATGACGTTGTTTTACAATTAAAAGTAGGTTGACAAAAAATTAGGATTTTATGACAATATTAATTGTATTTAATTGCATAAAATATGCATTAATTTATTATGACTGGTGTGATTATAGGGTATGAATATTGACAAAGTTATCAATTTTCCTTTTCCAACTGCAGTAAATATGGAAAGTGTAGAGGTATGAATTGTATTAATTTGATTTCATCATGGAATTTGTTCTATAGGTACCTTACTTTATTATAATTTATTTAGTCAGCAGAGAAGCGGTTGATTTTATTAGGTGCCCTTGAAATTCCAAAATTTCGTAAAAGTAAAAAAATAAATATTTTTAAATTTATTTAATCTTTTGAAATTGAAAAATATTAATTTGCAGGTGAAAACTATACAAAAATTTCGCCCTTGGGTCGTGCGATTTCTTGCTTTCCAGTTGCTCCAAGATATGGGAAAATGTTAGCCTTAAGCAATCAACATGATTTACTTCCTTATGTTATTGCAATTACAGCTGCCTTATCAGTACCTGAATTGTTGTACGAAGCACAGTTTGCATTTAAAAAAGATATTGATGTAAGTAATTATTAAATGAATGAAATTGATAATTTTATTAATTTAACAATTTTATAGAGCTCTGAACATGTCGATGGTAAAAAGTGGATGGAAATACGTAAAACTTGGGCTGGTCAAGTAATAATTAATTTTAAATATTATTTGAGCCTGTTATAACTCGTTTTTTTTTATAAAAAAAAAACTTAAAGGGAAACTCAATTAAGCTCGGAGATGTTATGGTATTATTAAAAGCTGTGGGTGCTTGTGAATACGTTGGATGCACTCAACATTACTGTGAAAAGCACGGCATTAATTACAAATCTATGTGTGAAATCCGAAAACTTAGATTTCAGTTAACCAATGCTATTAATCTGGCTGTATCAAACGCAAACTTGCTTATCGATCCTAAAATGCTTCCTCCTACAGATCTGCAGGCGAAATTGCTTCGGCAAATTATGTTATCTGGTCTACCAGATAATATAGCCAGGTAAAATGGGCATTATCATTTGAATTATAAGCAAAACCAAATTAAAATTTTACAAATAATTAATTTTTCAGGAAAGTTAACGAGTCCGAAGTTACTGGCAGTGATGAGTGTAAACGAAAATGGAAAAAGTCCTATAGAGTAAATAAATAATTTAAAAATTTTTGAGAATCAATTTATCTTACCTTAAAGTTTTCTAGTCTAGTAATTTAGAAGATCCCGTATTTCTACACCCTACTAGTGTTCTTTTTCGTGAAATGCCAGACTTCGTTGTATATCAAGAAATATTTGAAGCCAACAAAATGTACATGAAAGGTAAAGAAAGAGAATAAAATTTTGCCTTCTCAATTACTATTAAATATTTTTAGGAGTTACCGCAATCGAACCGGAATGGCTTATGACTTTTTGTCCAAATCAGTGCCAATTTTCTCCTCCACTGCTGGACCCTGAGCCAAGGTTCGATCAAAGCACGGGAACTGTCAAGTGCCACGTGACAGCAACATTTGGTAATAAAATCGCATTTTTAAAGATATGATTTCGTCTTTTAACGTCGCGATTTTAGGAAAGTGGAGATGGGAGTTGCCATCAGCAGAAGTTGCTTTTCCCGAAGGACTTGAGCGAATGAAGTGGTTTGCACGTTTTTTATTAAACGGAGACATTTTCCCGAAACTAAAACCATTTTCAAACAAATTACTCTCGCCTCCATCTACAATGATAAAATCTTGGGCAACGTATGTATTTTTTCTTAAAATTTTGAATTCAAAATTAATTTTCGTAAATATGATAGGTTGCAACCACGAACAGACATTTTACTAAAGGGTTTAATGGTGAAAAATGTTTATTCAAAAGAAACATTAAGTAAAGTTTGGACAGAAAATAATAAATGTAAATTGATAAACTTTCAATTAAATTATCATCTTTTTAAACTTTTTATAATTTTAGATCTTCTGGAGGAGTATAAATCTTGGTTACCGGAGTCATCTCAATTGGAGGTAAATAACTTATGGCCTCCACTGTAAATACTATGCTTTCTATTAAAATTAAAAATTTATAAACTAAAACTATCCAGTTTAAATAGCCATAAATGCCCGAGATTCGAAAATATAAAAAAAAAAAGATTATTCAAATTTCTCATGATTGACTTCCTGAGATTTTGCATTTTCTTCAATTGCTTTTTTCTTTTTCAATGGATTATTTTTGCACTCCAAATACAAATTATTTAAATCAAAAGCCGCTTTTAAATTATCCTAAAATT
Source organism: Polydesmus complanatus (assembly GCA_034692225.1). Lineage (NCBI taxonomy): Eukaryota > Metazoa > Arthropoda > Diplopoda > Polydesmida > Polydesmidae > Polydesmus > Polydesmus complanatus. The sequence continues at coordinate 3,231 of JAQGAZ010001246.1, read as the reverse complement.
AAAATTCAATTATTAAATTTTTTCATGAAAAATTAACATTTTAACCAACCATGGTAAAGTAAAACTTTTGCAAACGCCCTTTATTATCGACTAATGGTCTTCTCTCATATTCTTTTCCGTCTTTAAAAACTATTATTGACGGAAGTTGTTGACTCAGTGATGAATCGTTAACATAAAACCTAGAAATCAAAATTTTTAATTTACACGTAATTCGATAACATTTACTGTAAATCGACCAACTTCTTAGCCATTTCGGGCGAGCGAGCGACATCAAGTTTTCCAAATTTTAAATTTTCTAACGTGTACCTATAAATAATAATTATTACTTGTCAAGTACGGTATTACAGAAAATATAGCCATACTCTGCTGATAACTCTGAAAATACGGGTGCCATATTTATACAAGCTGGGGACCAAGCTGCATAAAATGATATTATCCATACTATCCTCCTATCCCTTTTTAACTCTTCCTGATAATTGAAAAATACTTAATAAAACTTAACAAAAATAATAATAGTATTAAGCATACTTCCAAATCGCTTCCTCTGAAATAAACCACATGTTGAGGTCCGGAATATGAAGGTTCGGGCAAAATCAGCAACTGACCTATTTACGATTATGTCTTAAATAAAACAGATTCGGCTTTTAATAAAATAAGAAACTACGGTACCTAGACATATAATTGCGTATAAAATGCCAATTCGTGGATCATTGCTCATGTACAATATAAGATTTCCTATTTTACAATACATGAATGCCGAGGACAAGTAAAGAATCATAGAGACAGCCCCTGCGAAAACAAATACAGAATCAAACCATCAAATTCTAACCAAATTAATAGTCCATTAAAAACTCGCCTTGCTTTCGTGTTTTAAAAACAATTACCACTGCAACAAATATAGTAATTTCCCATTCTCTCTGAAAAAGGAAAAAAAGATTAGGCATAATTATTATATTCTTCAATGATCATTCATTTTGCCCACTTCGCTTCACTTACCCAGTTTAATTCGCATCGCGCTTCAGGAAATAAAAAATAACAAAAGGGGTAAACTGTTCTTAGTATATAGAAAGAAAAACATAGCAAAATATTAAGAATATAATGCGGGTGAAAAAGCTTTTTAATATCTTTAACGAAATTTTGCAACCGAGAATGCATGTTTCAAGCTGAAATCAGACGATAATTATTCTTCTCGAGCAGCTGATCGGCTCGCACATTTCCGCTCATTCACTTCCGCCGTATTACGCGCTACTTTCGTTCATTGAACAACGAAGGGTTTCAAACTTATTTAACGTAATCAAAAGTAATTACCGGGACTTTTAATTAGTTACAAAATGTGATACTCATTTACTAGTGAACGCGAAGTTTAAATTTATAAAAAGTGCGGAAATGTGCAAACGATTACGTTGTCAAATTCGGGGTGCAATGTACGAAGACGCCACAGCACTCCCAAAATTAATGACGGTAAGCCTACTTTCTAATAAGCATTAAGAACTGATCAAATTAGCTTAATTTACAGTATATTACCAGTATGGTATATATATATTTTTTTTACTGCAAAGAAAGTAGAATGTATTCAATTCTATGAAGAAACGTGTTTTTTATGAATATGAGCCGATATTTAATTTTGTCCGATCAATAAATGAGTACAGTAAATTTGCATACATAAATGTATGTTACAAGGCTTCTTAAAACATTAAGGTAGTTTAATCTAAAAGCAAAACATAATTCTAAACAATTTATATAAATTGTTTATATTCGTGGAAATATCATTTACGGTTTCTCGTACAAGCTAACTACGTACAGTACAAGAAGCAACACGCTCGATTGTCTTGACCTTGCAAAATGCGATCTTAATAATACACCGTGTAACAGGTCGTTAGCAATATTAAAAATTAATTAGATAAAAGTCAGCGTAAACAAGCAAACATGATCAAGCGCGATACATGATCAAATAATGAGATGAAGCAATTTTAATCGATATTCTAGCATCTTTCCAGGGCACTAACAAACACGTGATGGCACCTTTTTTTTTTTTTTTATATTATTAATGGTCGCCAACAGACACTTGGGTCTATAATGAACACCGTGGTAATTAAATGACCGGTTCAAAGCAATCACAAGTTTGTTATTTGAGCCCACATAACAATCTCGTATATCTATGATAAAATAATATTTTTCTCTACCTTTAATTCAAAATTATTATAGCGGGGTATTATAGGGTTAAAGAATCGAAACGTTGTATCGAAACATGTACGGAATTATAGAGGAGTTTGGGGAAAAAGTAAACAAACAACACTGCAACGGATAGTATTGAGGGATAAATTAGAAATGTGGAAAACTAATGTCAAATAAAAACGAATCTAGTAGAAATGTGTGAAACTCGAATACATTGTCCAATTAGGTGCTGCTGCCATAAAATAAGCGAGTAACGTAATACACACATCATTTTTTTTTTTTTCCCCTTCTTTCTTCTTTTCACACATTTACCCTCATAAATTTGACTCTTTCACGTAAACAATTACGAAAGATCATGCTATTACAGTATTTCTCTCTTTCCGATGGTCGTAAATTTTATATTTCGCAATTAGGCTGTAGTGAACTGATTCTTAACTGACGCGTATACCGTAACTTGCGCAATATATTCCCCCACCGAAAAATACCATTACGGTACCGTATTAACTCTACAGCTAAAATTATAATTTAACATCAATCAAGAATATTTAATTTTACAATACTGTACTGTACATGTAATGTAGCCAATAGGCAATTGATTAACGTTTTCGAATTTAAGTACGTACATGTAATTTTCAATCGGCTTACTTGGAAGTAATAGAAGTGTACAATTCTACAGAACAATACAGTATCGTATTCTGTTTTAATCACAAAATTGTGCAATCGGATTTAAAATTATTTAAATAATATTGCTACTTGTTAACAAAAATGGTTTGCCCATTTTTTTAAATTAAGTTTTAGTATAATAGTATTTATTTTACGGTACCGGTAATGTAATTTTATTTTTGTGCTTAGATTATTTTGTATTGCAAAAATTAAATCATTTATTTTTCTCGGTGCAGCATTTATCTACTGCATAATAATTATATTGAGATTTATTTACTCGTTAAATGTGTTGAAATTGAAAAGCTCAAATTGATTATATAGTGTCCGTAAAGATAAAGTATAGTTTTGAAAAATTAATAATTAAGCCAATTTTTAAAGAAAATAGATTTTTTT